>JABFPN010001850.1:0-25882 GCA_022817305.1 Leptoteleia sp. ZL-2020 | reverse complement strand
AAAAGATGCGCGGAATGATCGCGGAATCAACTATAGTATTCAGTTGTAAGAACTAAAATTCTCTAGTATTCACGAAAAATAACCATAGATCTTAGTTAATCAAACTACTTTGTCATTTAAGTATTGACAACTAGAACTCTGGTTATATTTAAGCAATTCCTGGTTATTACAACCAGGGTTATTAGCTGAAACTATGACTATAGCATGTTTACTAATAATAACTATGGCTGTTTTCTCTCAGTGTACCATTGCAGTTAAATTTTATGTATGATATAGGACAACTTTATATTCGGTATGATAATAACGACCATAAATCGTGGCAACTTTACAAGATTGTATAAAAAAGTTTACTATATCATGTAAAAAATATTATTAGGTTGGTATGGTAATTTTATAAACAGCTTAGACGATATCCCTTCAACGTCGTAAGGTATAGTCATTTGTTTAGAAATTAATAAAACAAAATAAAATTAACAAAATTAAAAAAACTAACGAAACTAACACACCTAAATTTAAAAATCAATGAATATTATTATATATAAACTTTTTTTATATTTTATTTATTTATAAAAATATTTTTTGTTTTTATTATTTAATTAAATTTAACTAGGTACTTATTTAACCAAAATATTAATTATATTGTAGGCCATTCACTATGTCTTATTTCGATATTCAAATGTGACGGTTCTGTTCATTTTTATTTTTCTTCTAATGGTGAAATAGAAAAAAAATGGTGAAACTAACCCCCCACCTGTTAAAGTTCTGCAGTCACTTTCAGTTATTGGTCGGATTCTGCAGTTTAGCCCTTTTATTTTCCAATTATGACCTATGCGCAAAACGCTTCAATTATCAGAAGAGGTCGAAATCTGTACAATTCAATTCAAAAGTCAAATACAACAGCTGTCAAAATTTAAAAGTGAAAAAAAAGAAAGTAAGAAAAAACCGACCTTTGGGAGCAAAATGAGTTTCCGTCTCGTGTTTGAAGTTGCAGCGAAATGGTGTTACAAATGATGGGAGATGGAATTTATCCGTGGATGATGAATGAACGGTGGCGCACACTTGTCGAAATCGCACGATCCGTTGAGGCAACGTGTTTATTCGGGCCGAGCCAGCGGCGCTCCGCACCTTGTACTTGCACTACTTACTTGGAACTACTCACTAGCGCTTGAGTATGTTGTACTGTGTCCTATCGTTACCGTGCAGGTCCGGCCGGTGCCGGTTCGCTGGAGTGGGAGCTGTCGTCATATCGCATCTACATACGCTTCATTGTTTATGCAATTGTTTCTCTTTTTTATTTCCTTTTTTTCCTATCTATAATCGGTTCCGTGGAAAAATTTCCACAATCCGTCATAAAACAGACCATCCTGTCTGTGTCTCTTGTTCTTTCTTGCTTGTTCTCTTTTCCTTACGTACTCAAAATCAACTTTTCGCAACAAAAATAATTTAAACGTTTTCTTTTCTACTTTTTCGTGTTTTCGTCCTAATAAAATTTACGAGATACTTTTGTATTACAAAATTGAGAAAAATTTTCGGTTACCGCTACCATAAAAATCAAATATTTTTCAAAGTCAACTACAGTGCAGTTCATTTTGTACATTAAGTATTTAAAGTCAAGGAGACTATAAAATAAAATCAAGAAATCATTATTTATAAGAATAATAAAGAAGAATTAATAAGACTTTAAATTTTTTAATCAAACACTTTTAAATAATAGTTTTAGTAAATAATACTTCAGTAATTAAAATTTAGTGTAATTTTTATTAATTTAAGCCTTTTTTATTGCTTTAGAGGTTACGTTGCAAACAGTTTTTGGTGCGTAAATTTATACTGAACCAAAATAATATATTATAAAATATAATTTTGCAATGAATAAAGTTTATTTATAAAAAAAAAATAAAGACTTACTTACAGAGAGGTCATAAAGTATTTTTGTTACGTGAATTACAATCATTTTTATTATATCGAATTGTACATACATATTCGATGTATGAGAAATGTGCAATGAATACAAATACATGCTTGATGTTAGTGACATTAATGCTGTCAATAATAACAATTTAAGCAATTGTTACCAACCTAAAAGAATACGTATTACAAAATTGAACACTTGCATCTCCAATAAGGGAGGACTTTCGGTTCTGGAAAATCCCAATAAGAGAGGTCATTTTTTGCAAGAGTTGCTGGTACACTGTAAGACAAAGATTTTTCAACCTCTTTAAACCTAATATAGGTAATTGTAGAAAAGTTGAAAATAGTACAGTAAAATGAGCATTCATTCAGTCATGTTAGTTGGACGATTGTTTTGATGAAATACTTGGTCAAGTGAACGCAATGATTCTGAATAATTGAAGCACGAAGCAGCACTAATTGATCAAGTAAAATCATCTGCGTCACTTCCTATATGGCATTTTAAGCTGGAAAACTTTATTAATCACTCCGCAATTAAACTAGCCATAGGATAGATCAGATGGAGCAAACAAAGTTGCTTGGTTTTTCATAATTTCTCCTATTTAAAATTCATCTCAACGTCCAATAAGATTTACAAATATATCTTCCAATTAAAAAACGTTCCAGATTATATTAACATTGTCTTCTTTTTAATTTACTTATTTCATTTAATTGTTTTCCTTTTTTATCCTCCAGTTATAATATGGACAATTTGCCTGTTCTTAACTCAACAAATTTCTTATGCTTAAGCTTTCTTTATAATTTAAATTGCAAATTTCATCTTTGCAATATTTTTACTTTAGTTTTTACTTCATTTGTTTTTGCTTCAACAAATTTCTCTGTGTCTTAATTTCTTTGTTTGCACTTACACAGTATAATTTGACCCGAAAGGGTTTCGTTAGTTTTGCATTTTACAAAATATAATTTGACCTAAAAGTATTCTGTAAAAGCAATTAATAAGCGCGCTTTCATCGTTCGTGCTTTACTAATTTTTTTAATAAGTGCAGTGGTGGGATTAAAAATACAATTGGATCTAATCCTCTCAACAGAACATACATTGCGTCAATTTTGCGGAGTGGTGCAGGATGCATGCAGTCACCTTTATCATCCAGATTTCGCCGTACAAAATTGTAATCTCAAATACTCATGCAATTACGATAATAATGATCCGAAATAATAAAGAAAATCTTATTACAATAAATTTGAATATAAGCCACGTACAGTAATTGCGTGAAATTTTCAGAAGAACAATCTACGTCTACTTTTATCTATCTAAATGGGGAAGATAAAGTAGTACTATATTTTCATTTACATTTTATCGTCTAACGCTTTGAATTATCTCTCGTATTTTTTACCGTGAAATTAAATTTCCCTTCAAATGTTTCTTTGATGAGTAGAAACCAATTTTTTTCCGTAACAAGTTTCGTTGAACGAACTATTTTCATTTAATTAAATTCGTAAGCGTTTGCAATTTGTTATTTTATTTATTAATCCAAAGAGGATGGTCGATAAAAATAATTGAAAATTCCACCAATATTCAATTTTCCGAGATAATTGTTAAAAAAAGAAAAAGAGAAAAAAACTCAATGCCATCTGTCCTCATTAAATATCTCGATAAGCGTTACAAAATGTTTTAGTTTCGTTACGCTCGAGCGGTGACAAAGAGTGTCATAATTTTGTGGAAAATCCGAGCAATGCATACAAATCACATCAGCAATTGCGCGTGATTTCACGAAAGAAATGCTCCCTTTTTCCTGCTTCTTTACACGCCGGCTATTTTTCCCTAATTAATCGTTCCATTAATTTCACTGCAAGAAAACGATCAAACTTGACCGCAAGCAATGAACGCACAGCTAGAAAAACGCCAGTGTACCATTATCTCCACTTAAAGTAAACACACGCCCGGCGAAATTAAAACGCCTTTAATTAAAACATAAAAATTATACGTGATGTATAAAAACGTCAAACGAGGATATCGAAATTAAATTTCACAACGAAAAAAAAATTCAATACTAACCAATTTAGAAATTTAATAAATAAGTATGTAAATATGATAAAAAATTTTGCAATGTAGTACTTTAGAATGTTCCAAAATTGCCTTCCAGTACTGCGTTAGTGAGACAAACATATAAATTTTAATAAGCAAGAAGAAGATGCACAGTATTGCCAGTCTATTTTGGAACACGGATGTTAATAATGTTTCAGACAAATAGATATCATTTAATACCCCTATTGATCCTTAAACAATTATTGGTATTATTGATTTCTTTTACTATTTCTTTACTAGTATTAAAACTAGTATTATATAATAATAGTAATTACTTTTAATGCCATTTTCTATATTACCTACTCTAGTAAAAATGAGACATATATGGTCCATATGTAGTCCATATTTGTTTAACAATTTCATATAAGGCAATACAATTTTTATATATGGACATATATGTTTTAACTTAATCCATATATGGGCATATATGGCCGATATATGGCAATATTTGATTTCCATATAAGGAAATTATTAAAAGCATATATGGCTAGAATATTATATCAGTTATTGCCATATATCGACCATGTATGACCATATATGGATTAAGAAAAAACATATGTGGACCGTATATGGACTGAATATGTTTCATCTTTCCTAGGGTAATTTTGAATGTAACACTCAGAAAAATGAATAGGTTAGTTTTTCACATTAAGGTGAAATGTCACTGCTATAGTTACGGAATTAGAGTGTTTTAATTTATTTTTATTAAATGAATTAATATTAAAAATATTGCAATAATAAACGATTCTTTTAACTCGGGAAAAACTATATCCCTTTGAAAACAGTATTTTTATCATGTAATACAGCTCAACTTTTGGAAATCGTTTTTATTCCACTTGGAAAACGAATTCCAAACGTTAAGTAATTACACATCATAAGAGTGAATATTTCGAACTAAATCAATATCTTCCATTATGAGCAAATTGCTTATCATACGGAGAAAAAAAATAGGATTTATAACTAAACCGTTTGGTTAAAAACATTTAGTTAAAAGAACAAAATTTTTAGTAATTATTACACCTAGTTATTACATCTAGTTATTACACCTAGGCAGCACGTACATCTCTTTAACTTTAATGAATAAATACACAGGAATAAAAATACCATAAATCACTACACTGAGAAAAAAGAATATTAAAAATTAGAAACCAAAGGATTTTAAATTTTAATAAACTGAAATCTAATTTTTGACAAACTGTTTATTATATGTTTGTCCATTAGGTGTCACTATTCAGAGTCTCTAACCTATACCGTTCATAAAACAATGTCAAATTGTAAAAAAACTGCAAGTATAATGCTGAACTAGTCAACTTTTTATTAAAAATTAATATCTTTTTCTCTTAGTGTACTATATATCAGTTACCAATAAATTTTCGTTACCTTAACATATTACTTTTGGTTCACGGTATTTGGTTAGTTTACATAACCAATATATTTGGTTATTTAAACTAAGTATTTTGGTCAGCTAAAAGGAAACGAATTTTTTGGTTGCCTTAAAAAAAATTTGGTAATTATAACCAAATTTTTTTCTCCGCGCATTGAGAACTTTGTATAATTGAATTGTTCTGTGAAAATAATTAAAAATACACTAATCTAGAAATAAACGACTGCGATTTCACCTTAAGTAGGAGTAAAACCCAAAAGACAATTTAAGAAGATTTTGGTGATAAAATATGTGGCACGTTTTTATATTAGATAAAGGGAGTTTTACATGTTATGAATTTTGGATGAAACGTCGCTTGGATAATTTGACGGTTAGATAATTTTGAAGCTTGGATAAAAGGCGCCTCTGAGCGAAATGAATTTTCGATAAATTGCAACTTAGATAAAATGATTTTCTGATATAATGTATGTTTTGATGAAATAAATTTTATAAGAAGAGGAATTCAGCGCATCCCTGTTTATTTCGTGCGACTAATATAAACAACATTGAACAAAAAGTCGACGTAAATCATAATAAAGCGAGCCCGCTCTGCCGTTTATTATTGCCGATTGACTGTTGTCGTTGTTGCTGAGCGAAAGGATGATATTTTGGTGGCGTTTAAGTAAAACAATAAGAAGGCGCGCAAGTCAGTGTGTCAAGGTCGTGATCGCGGCGCAGAACGGGGCTAGCCGCTAGCTACTATGTGCTCCATGTGCACGCTCTATGGCCGTCATTTTCTTGCCAGTCCACGTTGCGTGCACATCATCCGCCTGAAGCTCATATTAGAAACCACCGCCGCGGCTCCTCCGTCCCGCTTCCGGTAACTTTTTCCGTTTTCTTTTCAAATTCCATTTGTCCCGAGCAATTGCAAACCGGTGCAATTTGCGTCACAACATGTGCTACGCCTTTTACTCAGAAGCACTGTCTCACATTCAATTTCAGTTTCGAACGAACTTTTTCACTTTAACTTTTTCATTAGTTAATAGCAATATTATCATTAGTTAATAGCAGCCATTTTTATTAGTTCATAGCAATATAAACTTTATACTTGTCATGTCAAAAATTGCAAAAAGTTGACATTTGACATAATTTCAATACACTCATAAAACTATCTATTTAAGAGTAATAGAATATTCTTATAACAAATAGGAACTCCATTCATTATATGGACAAAATTAAATTATATTTATAATAAGAATAAATTTTTCCTGCCAAGTATAATTTAATGCCAAAAATGGGTAAAATGACAGTTTTTGAAAATATTTTTTCTTACGTAAGACATATCTCAATTTTCTTATGATAACGTATTCAGTGTAAAAAAATACACAGAAACCATGTATTATATCATTTGGGAGTGAGGGGGTTGTCATCTAATATAGTCTTTGGAAGTACGAGATTTAGACTCTTACTGCTGCTCCTTGAGAATACAACCAAACATGATTTTTGAACAAACTAACGAAAATAACATGTATAATACTTGGTAGGGGTAGCAATATTTATAAAAATTAACGAAACTAACCCCAAGAAGTGTTATACATTGTTATTTTCGTTAGTTTTGTTAGTTTGCTTAAAAATTCATGTTGGGTTGCATCCTCAAGGGGCCGCACCAAGGGTCGAAAACTCGTGCTTCCAAAGACTATAATATCGTCTACAGGGTGACAACCCCCTCACTCTCAAACGATACAATACATGTTTTCTGTGTATTTTTTCGCGCTGAATACCATTCCGTAAGAAAAAATCAACTATGCCTTACACCGAGAGAATTGTGCAAATATTAAATACGGCATTGAAACTTGTTTTTTCCTGTTTTTAACAGCAATTGAACCACATGAGCATTAAACATTTAATATTAATGTTTTTATGGTAACTACTTTGGATTTGAATGCCAGTTAATATATTAGATATTTAATTGGGTATAACTGTTATAATCTTTATTTAAGTATAGATTACTTACACTTCTTTGAATAAATAAATTGGTGATTTCAAAACCAAATTTCCCTGATGAAAACTTTTCCTTTTATCTTATTTCAAATGAATAAACTGCTGTCACTGAACATAATTTTTTACCGTTTTTAAAGGGTAAATTTGCATAGTGCCATCACTGATACTATTTATTATTCATAACAGTAAAAATGTCTTAGGTGCAACGATATGTGAAAAATTAATATTTGAACTTATTATATATAATTTCATTGACGCAATATATATACTGCCAATCAATTGCAGACCAATATCAACATCATATTTCATCTGTTTGATCTTCTCTTTTCTTTTTTGCTATTTTTAAGAACATTCTATTTATATACTCTTATGTGTTCATAAAAGACCCTATACAGTTATTGAATGCAACGCCATTTAAATGCATAAAGCAAGCCACACATACAAATACAGCATAGATACAAATGTCATCTATACACATCTGTCGCAAATATACAATAATCTAACGCATAATTTCGTAGACATAGCATATACTGAGAGAAATTTTCGGATATTGTAACTATAGAAATAAAGTTAGTTTTGGCGTCAACTATAGTGCAGTTCACTTCGTGCAAATAAGTATTTCAAGTTGAGTTAACTATAAAGCAGAATTGAGAAAGGGGATGTGCTATATCCAATAATTACCAAGAATAATTCTATTGATATTAAAAGGATTTGATTTAAGGCAAAGAATAAAAATAATTTTAACTTAAGAATATTAACTGGATATTATAAATTTAACAAAATAATGGCTTAAAGTAAACGATTTGAAATAATTTAAAACATGTTTCTGCTTCTAACAGTAACATCTATTCCAAAAACAACATGCATCAAAAGTTGGAAACAGTTATATTATCTGTCATATTCTTCTCAGTATACCATTAAATATGAAGATATGTATTCTTTGAAGTAAATATGAACGGTAAATGAAAATAGAAGGATATTTATTTTGCTACACAGAATACATGATATAACACATGGGCTGAAAAGTCCCGGGCCTCACACATAGATGGCGCTAGTTTTTTGCATTCACCTCTTTTTCAGTTAGTACTAACCTTCAAAAGACAGCTGTTAAAATTTCATGGCATTTTATTCATTAGTTTGCGAGTTATTGTACTAAGAGTGACACTACTTTTGTTATTTTCAAAACAATGGATCAAAAACAATTTCGTGTTTTAATTTTACACTGCTTCTTGATGGGAAAAAATACCGTTCAAGCGAAGCAATGGCTTGTGTTATGGGGACTCCGCTCCATCAGAAACCACAATAAAACGTTGGTTTGCTGACTTGAAACGTGGTCGTAGAGACACCAATGATGCAGAACACCGTGCACGTCCAAATGAGGCGGTAACACCAGAAAACACAAAAAAATCCACAAAATTGTTTCGAATGATCGGAAAGTGAAGTTGCGTGAGTTAGCCGACATCGTAAAGATATCAAAAGATGATAAGTGGGTTAAAGGCAATTAACATTGTACATGGGCGAGTTCGTGAAATTTGTATTTAACGATATTTGACGTATTTTAACGGTCTGTCTTCATCAGGGTACTATGGTTGTTACTATATTAAGAATGGTAATATTAATATTTTGCCATAATAATTATAACTATTAATTAAGTTTATTTTTACCATAGCGTTATGGTTGAAATAACTAATTACTATAGTTATTTCAACTTTGTAATCAAGTATAATCTGCTATAAACTATAGTTACAGATACTATAAAGACCCTAGTAAATATTACTAATGGTTGTAGTATTCACGAAAAGTAACTATAGTGCAATAGTCACGAACACTAGAATTGTCTCTCAGTGTAATGTAACCGGTGGACATAAAAAATAGTTAGTCAAAAGTGAATTTGTTAAAAATAATTTAAAGTCAATGGATGTTGTTTACTATCCAACAGAACAAATTATAATATTCTGGAAATTTGAACTAGTTTACAATGTTACCAGTTTACTTGATGCTCGCTTTGCATCCGTTTGATGGCGTCATACCAAGCTTTATTTCTTGCAAACAAAATATTTATAGGTTTTTTAATTCGATGCCTATGGATTTTACACTGAAAAAACTGCAGCTGGATTTCTATTTATCATAAATTAAAAATTTGTACAAATTCGATAACTCTTAAATGGACAGTTTTGTGAATGTAGATGAAATATAAAAGTAAGTTAAACATTCAAGAATAACATATTAGTTTAAAAAATATAATTATAAAAACTCTTTTTAACCCACGTTGGTTACCACCTTTTCTCCTGTATTCGATGTACTTTGATCTGATTTTAAATTTAAATTCACTCGACTCTAGATATAACACTTGCTCGGGGAATTAAAATGAAACATCAGTCGTTTCTTACTAGATTAGTGTATTTTTTTATAGTACTGTGCCAGAATTGGGCCCGTATTATCATATCAAACAAAGCATTACGTCTTCTAAAAAAATAGGAAAAATAGGAAAGAATCCCGTGTTAATTAGTCACGTCGAATGAAATCGATCGGTTCTTAAAGTCGAAAAAAATAATTAAAAGCTAACGAAATTAACAAAATTAATGACAGCAAATGACTAGCTTTTTGTAATAATAATTAAATATCACTTTCAATAAAAAATAGTCAAGAAATCCGTGTTAATTAGTCAAGTCAAATGAAATCGATCGACTCTTAGTCATTTTTTGTTCGCTAAGTGGCACAAAAAAGGAACGTCCCCTCTTTTTTTTCTTTACTTTTTGTTGTTAAATAATCATGCTCTTGAAGAAAACGTGCATTCATCAAAGACATTTCGAAGCATATTTTGCGAGAACTACAATTTATCACGAGCTTTTCATCTACCTCTCGCGAAACCAATCAAAAGTTTTGACACAGTTTACGACACCGTCAATAAAAGTATTGAAATGCTTGATCCAAACGTTGTTACACCTCAAAACGAGACGGACGCAAGAGAGACGGTAAGATATTTAACGCGGGCAGTATATTAAATGTGGGTTGGCGTGAAAATGGCATATACCTAAGATTCGCGTCGACAAACTCCATGGTGACTTGACAGTAAACAATTTTAACGGAGAACATGATGCACAACGCACGATTTCACTAATAACACTGAATCGTCATCCTGTCTCTCTTCCCTTCCCTTTTCATTATATCCCTCTCGCTCTGCGCGATTTTTACACAATGACGTTCACCGGCAAAGGAGCACAACCCGCGGTACCACTCCATTGTATCGCCCTATCAAAGGACCCGGACGCCCGCAAAATATCGTCAACTAATTATCCCTCCAGCTGTAATATTTGATTAAGCATTAAATTAGGAATTGGAAAGGGCAAAGCTATTTTTTATTACAAAGTAATAAAGAAATTAATAAAATCGGAACATAGGTAGGTGTTTAAAGAATATTAGCGACAAAAATATTGGAAATATGGAGATAATTGATAGAATTGAAGAATGAAATGTGATTAAAATCGAGCATATAAAGAAAGCAATGATTGTAAATATTTGGAAAGTCGAATTAATTAATTAAAAACAACAATATATGGATGTAAATATAAAACAAAAAAAATGTTTGTTTACATGTTTGTAAATTGACAACGTTTCATTTTTCAGTACCATAGATAATTAAGGTTTTAATGTGATAGTAAAAGGAACGAACGAAAATGGTCTTTCTTTTTATTGATAACGCGGAGTACTAAGTTTTATGGTCACGGCCCTGATCGTAACGTGCATTTGTAAACCGGATATCCGACGTTCCGTCACTACTAGCGTGAAACATAAATCGGAAGTTTTCAATCGAAGGGACGCTTCTGAATAACAATGTTACTTGCGCCAGCGTGTCACAGAATTTATCAAACAGGCAACGACTCTTCAACTCTGCACGGAGAGAAAAGAATATTAAAAATTAAGAAACCAGGGATTACAAATTTTAACAAACTGAATTCTAATTTTTGGCAAACATTTTATTTTATGTTTTTTCCGCTGGATGTCGCTATTCATCAGTGTCGCTAACCCATTGCCTATGTTGTTCATGAACCAATTATTGAATAGTTTACTAAAATTTAATAAACAGATTGTTAAATTATATGAAACTGCATAGAATTACTATTTTTAATAAACTAAGTTAACAAATTTTAATGAACTAGTTTTCCATATAATGGTGTTCTGTAAGTATAATGCCAAAGTAGTAAACTTTTTATTAAAAATTGATACTTTTTTCTCTCCGTGTGCGTAATTTTAAAATAATTTCATTGAAAAACTATAGACAAGTAAACTTCGAATTTTGAAGTCATTTATTTTTTGATAGAAATCATTTTTGCGGGTCTACGAGAATAAAATACAAAATATAAACAAAATGTATAAGTCCTTAAATGTAAACATTTGTTTGTTTTATAGTTTTTGTGTTTACAAATTTTGCTTGTTTACATTACTTTAATTCATTTCATTTTTCATGAATATTTTATTTATTCTATTCTCAGTGTTAGGAATATATTGCAACTATTAATTATTCTTTAAATATAGTATTACATAAATTTTAGAAAAGAATCAGTTAAACCGTCATTTTTTTTGTTCTGATATATACCCTAATAGTGCATAATATTTGTACATTTGATCAATATTTCCTTCAAAAAAGAAAAATATTTTCTAAATATTCAAATGTCCGCACGATACTATTTTGTAATATCTTATTAATATGTTTTAATATCATTGTAATATTTATCATAATATAATGCAATATTCTCGTACAATATTCTATAAATATATTGAGATATAAATGCAATACAAGATAAGTATTATACGATGGATATTTAATATTTATAAAACATTTTAAGAATATTTGTTAAAATATTAAAATAATACTTTTATAATACACTATAAGCTCCCACTTTCGTCCTGTCCGAGACCAGAAACTCCATCACTTTCGTCGGGATGTTATTGTGCAAATGTTTAGTGCGTGTATATTTTCATTGTTTATTTCTATTCGGTTGTTTCGTTGTAAACCAGCCTTAAACTATAAAATTAAGCAAGTTTAAATTTCCCGCCATCGATGTTCAGTTATTATTGGTTAGCATATAGGAATAACGAAACAAACGGAACATTTTCGACGGAAATATTCACAAACATTTTACACACATTTATTAAGTATGAAATATCCGCCTTGAATAATATTATATAAATATCATTTAATAACGTTTTAAAAGTACTCTGAAAAAAAATTTATATAGTTAATTTTCGTGATAACTACAATTCTATTTATTGTATTAAGCATATTATGGTTATGTTAACTAAAAGTCAAGTAATTGAAATTAAAATTTTATAATATTCTCGAAAATTAACAATGCATATGATTAATATTGCTATTCTTTATTCTTAGTGTATATTTAAAATATTAAAATAAAATGTCTATAATGTTACTCGAGGCGGACATGTCATATTGGTGTAAAAATGTTTAAAATGTGGTAAATAATATTAAAGGAATACTTTTATGATTATTATTGATTAATTTGACTTTAATAATAATTGAATAATAAAAAATTATTAAATAATATTAAAAAATATTAATTAATGTGTGGTATTTCGTTAGTTTTATTAGTTTCGTTAGTCTTAATACAAATTTACAAGTTAAATCCGCATTACAAATAAATGAAATGTTGTTCGCCCATTTGCCATACAACTCAAATAAGTAATCGTCACGATTTAATCGCGAAGATTTACTTGGATAACACAATTTACGTAACAGTTAATTTTCAAATGCAAACAATTTCGATTATTCGGCAATAAGTAGTTGAATACGTACATTCGTATGAATTGAAAATGGCCGCGAGTGTTCCACCGCTCCACGCCGTGCGTAATGGCGCGGGGTATTTGACTTTTAAATCTGTGGAATAATGCACGCGGATAAAGTGCTTACACGAGTAATTATTCCGACATACGTGATAGACGTAAACGTAACGGCCAGCAGAACGTTGCGGTCCATTGAGATTTCGGATCCCCACAAACGCCATTCAGTCGTTCGATTTGACAGAATGTTCATTAACGTGTCTTAATGTAAGCCCAATACGCAAAGCACGTCAAGCGCGACAATCAATCAGTGATGTTTCCTTTTTCGCCAATTTCAACGAGTAATGTTTCACTGGAAAAAGACGGCTTGCGATGTGCGGATATTTATAAATATTTGTTTAATTATGGCTGTGTTTTAAAATTGACTGGTAGTATTATGCATTTTCTTCTGACTTAATGAGAATTAATCCAAAATTCAATTCATCCAGAGGTGCCTTTTATCGAAACTATAAAATTATCAAAGAGTCAAATTATCCAACCGCCGTTTCATTCAAAATTCATAACATGTAAAACTTCCTTTATTTAACATAAAAATTTGCCACAGCGTCTTTTTCATAAAAACTAGCCATTTATCAAAATTTCAAATGATCAAAACGTCAAACTATCCAAACGCTATTTCATCCAAAATTCATTTTATACATTTATTTGAGCATGTTCACTCATTGAATAAAGGATACATTTAAATGAACAGAATTGGCGTTCCTTAATTAACTGAGTGAATGGTTTGATATCGAAAATACCATAAGAATCTTATATTCTCAAACAAATGTGTAATATAAATTTTGGATGAAATGGCGTTTGGATAATTTAATGTTTTCATAATTTGAAATTTGGCTGAAATGAATTTTGGATAAAGTAGGACAGATAATTCTGTTCACATAAATGTATCCTTTATTAACTGAATGAGTGGTTGAATAATGAATACGCCATATGTTTATGACAGAAAATTTAAATATTATATTCATGTATTCGTATGCTTCTTACAGGTACTTTTCAGAAGTATACGTATATTTGTCAATTTTTTAAGCGTTATAATATACCTAGGTTAGGCATGTGTATTCGTCTGCCATGCATATGTTTTTTACAGTGTAATGAATTTAGGAAAGACGCAACGTTTGCCAAAATTTAAACGTATTTAGAATCTACTAAATTTCGTATGTATTGCAACTCTTCTCAGAAATCTATCTTTAGGAGCTTCACTGACTGTTTAGAGGTTAGATTTTTGTGCCAATGAAACGAGATCCAATGGATACCTTTCTGAGAAAAGTTGCAATACATAAAAGGCAATTTAACAATTCTAAATACGTTTAACTCTTGACAACATACATTTTTTTAAAGTAATTGGTTTTTATAAAATACTTACAAACATTTATTTGGGCGGCAAATTTACCAATTTAAACCTCGTCAACGAGTGATATTTCATCCATACAGGTAGATTATTTTAATTATATTAATTTTTGAACGAATTAAATTAAAATATTCATCCTTAAATTAAAGACCTTTTCGTTACACCGAGATAAATAAATAGCATATTTAGCAATAAATCCTGGAATATTGAACCTATATGTTCTTTGTATGTTTATCACTTATAATTTTTGGGAATTTTTTCTATACATATTGTATAGTATTCTATGTTTATAGAACTGTATGCATTACATATACTTAGTTTTTCCATAAATCATTACAGTTACATCTACAGAGTACATATAGGTTCAATTCCCCAGAATTTATTGATAAATATACTATTTCATTTTTCTCAGTGTAGAGCTTGTTTTATGGAATATCTTTTAACTATCCGGAACTTGTTGAACAAGTTCAACAGATATACTTCAACAACCGCTCTCTCATTCAATTTTTAATTATTTAATTTAATATCCAATTTTAATGTTTATACAGTTCTTTCTTAATTATGATATTATTATTTAATTTCTAAACAATAAAATTGGAAAGATTAATGAATTAACAGTTGATGCAAGACGCATACACTGAGAAAAAATTCTGTTATCCTAACTATAAAAATAAAGTTGGTTTTAGAGTCAACTACAGTGCAGTTCACTTCGTGCAAATAAGTATTTCAAGTTGAGTCAACTCTAAAGTAGATTTGAGAAAATTAATTAATAATAAAAAATAAATAGTAAGGCTATAAAACATAACTACAATTAAAAATTTTTAACGCAAAGCTTTTAAGGTATAATTTTAGTAATGTGTACTTTTTTTTGCCAATTATAGTGCAATTTTTATTATATCAAGTTTATTTTGTTGTTTTAGAGGTTAGGCTGTAAACTTTGTTCTGATATTGTTGTTGAAACTTTATTTGTATATTTACCCAGTAGAATAAGGCTCGCAAGGTCTGAGCTTGGCGTGGCAACAACTGAGGTATGATAAAATTTGAAAGATAGTTATACTTTGACGTTATAAGAAAGGCAGTTATGGCAGAATATGTCACTGCAGTTAGCGCAACTGCATTTTTAAAGTTGACGCCAAAACCAACTATAAAATAGTGTTGTGGTGGATATAGTTCTGATTACGACAGTTTACATTTGTTACCACTGTATTTACAGTCATTAAAACTAAATAAGTCACAACTCTACAAATTTAGTTCTGACAACTTTGTAAATTTCTCTCAGTGTATGCGAGTTAAATGTGCCGCAGATAATATTTTGTTGTGTTGAATAGAAAAAGAAAAAAAAATAACATTGTTCCAAAGAGTTGATCAAAGTCTCTTAATTAGACCACGACCGCACTAATGAGAAGTGGCTAACCATTCCATCCGTGTACCAATTAGCGATCGGTCTTGAGCTCGCGTGCAGGATCTTCAGTAACGCGCGTATTCTTTTCCTCCACGTGAAATTGAATGATAACTTATTTAAACAAAGCGGTTATTCGTTTCATGATTGGCGGACATATCGGGCAAATTTTTTCCGCCCGCTTCGCCTAGAAATCGAGCCGCTTAACGTGGGATCCGTGACGCTTTAACGACGGGTTTCGCCAAATATTTTTGCACGAAACTTTGCGCTAAATTACGCGAAACATCTTTTTCTCTTCCTTCTCTTTTTTTATTCATTCTAAGAAAATGTTGCACCACAAGTCTATGTTACCTTTCTTTTGTAAACACATATTTGTGTTTATTTCCTGTCTTTTTTTCTTTAACCTTAATAATTATAATCTAATTTTTTATTTCTTTTATATATCTACTCGTTCTTAGCATAGAGTAATTAATTAATTAAAATTGATCCAATTTAAAAACAATTCAACTCTAAATGCCCTGTAAGGCATTTTACTGTTGTACTATAGTAAAAATGAAACATATATGGTCCATATATGTTTTAACAATTTCGTATAAGGAAATAAAAAATGCATACATAGACATACATGTTTTTCCGTTGACCATATATGAATTTTTTCTCCTTATATGGAATTGTTAAAATATATATGGACCATATATGATTCAATTTTTCCTCGGTGAAATTTGTATAAAAATAATTATTTAATTTTTTGAAAAATCAACTAAGAAATATACGACAGTATATGAAAAATCCAAAATATTTGACATTCATATGCGAGTCAAAGTTTTTAACCTTTAATTTTTCGTTTCCAAAATACATTACCAGAAGAGTTTTTTTGTTTTTCATGTATGATTATGTATTTTTTGAGTTGTCATGTACGAACATATATGTTTTGCTTTTGCTACAGAAATTGTTAATAACATTTAATTTTCATAATCTTTTTGATATACTTACAGCTTAACATTTAATATGTGGCGTATTCGGAAAAGATTTTCAGAAAATATTATTGATGTTTCATTTCTCTCTTTCAAGTTATCATTAAATGAAAAAGAAAAGAGACAAATTCTCACAAAATATTATAATGTCATTTTCCGAATACGCCATTAATATATTAAATATAAAAGAACTTACCGGTGGCATTTTTGTCTTTGTCGCTCCTGAACCCATAATGCATCGCCTAAATTGTGAGTTCCACTTTGAACACCACCCATAACGAATCTGAAATGATTCAACTTTATTTCAGCTCAAATGATATTTAACCAAAGAAAATATTTTTTAATTTTTTTCCAAATAAAATGTCGAACATTTGCAAAAACAATTAAATCTATTTTATAATTATAAATCAAGAATACCAAAGTATTTGCAGAAGTCCTAAAATATTTTCCATAATGAGAAGAAATTTGAGTTAAAAATTATTTACTCTATCAAAAAGTGGGGACGGAGTCAATTTAACGTACAGTTTAAAAGAGGTTATGAGAATTGCACAGGTTGAATACGATCCAGCATAATACAAGTGATTGCTTATCTTATAACCTCATTTGTAATGTAATACAATAAATATGACATGTAAACATACTTTGTTCCCATTTTTTTTGATATTGTATAATCATTTTTAATACGACTTCTTTCTCCGTATATATGTAAAACTTACATTGTACGAAAAAATATCAACAAACTTTTTTTACTTATCGCGTTTTATATATATTGCAAAAAAGGTTACGAGATACAATGACATAGAAAATATTAGTATTTGCAATTTTTGCTAGAACATCTTTTTATGGCATTTTATACACTGACAGAAAAAAATATCAATTTTTAATGAAAACTTTTCTACTTTGGCATTTTATCTGATTTTTATAGTTTCAATTTTTTTTTAAAGACTAACGTTAGTTTATAAATTATAATAGCTTAAAAAATATATAGTATATAAATAAATAAATAGAAAAAAAATTAAAAAAAGTATTAGTTTATAAATAAAGGAGTATAAACAGTGTCGAGACACTGTTTATTCTAGTCGATTTTGAAAACATGCAAAAGGACTCATAATCTATTATGTTTATTTAAATTATACCTTAAATATGACAAGTATTTAAACATTATTCTCACTTCGTAATACTGTATAATAATTTTGTATCCAACTATTTTCAGTATAACAATGACAAAAAGATCCACTCCTTATCATGTTTTAATGTATATACAAGACGATAAAGATTTTTAGGTTATCTTTAGAGATGATCTTGCATTGCATATGGTACACGGAGAAAAATAATTTTGCATTATTAACATGAATAAAATAGATTGTGTTATTACTTTGATGATACGTAAACATTAGCTCTCGGTTGAATAACATGAAAAATCTGTTACTTTTCAATATAATTTGAAGTCAATAATATTTTTATAAAATTAAAAAACAAAGTCTAACGAGACATTGAACCGTGTAGACGTTTGCGAGGAATTTTATTTTGAAATACTTTCTAAGGTATATTACTGCTGTGCACACTCTTTGCAGTACAGATCCGCAACATTCCTTATATTGTAAAGAAATTTATTTCAACCTCATGTAACTGAAAAAAGAAATTCACTTTATATTTTCTATTATACATTTATTCGCTGGTTTACAACATTATTAGGAACACATATTGTTCGCATAAAATCAGTTTAACTTTTCAAATTTAAAATTATTTAATTTATGGTTGATGGTAAAGTTTCTTATGAACTTTAAATTCAAAATTACATTTTGAACCACCCTTTTTTTAACGTAATTACTCTAAATGAAATAAATGATTTAAAGATAAAGAACTTTTTTTTAGAATTCATGCATATACTTTGTTCATTCTCTTGAAATATACAGATGAATATCTGAATTTTTTTAACCCGAATCTGAAATATATAATTATCTAAATGGTTCTACGTGTAAATTATCATTTCTGCAGAAAATTGTGTATAATAAATCATATAGAATACTTAACAGACGAATAATTATGTATTAAATATAATCTTATTGAACTGAGGGAAAGAAATGCCCATTTTTAATAAAAAGTTTACTAGTTTGGCCTTCTATTTACAGATTATTATAATTATAGTATTAATGTTGACCGTTACACTGAGAGAAATTTACAAAGTTGTCAGAACTAAATTTGTAGAGTTGTGACAAATTTAGTTGTAATGACTGTAAATACATGTAAATTTGTTGGAGTGAACAGATATTTTAATAAATGTAACAATATAACATATTAATTTGTCTATCCATGAAATTTTATCAGAAAAATTTGGGAATATTAACAAAAAAATAAATAAATAAGTACAATGAATTGATAACACGAAGAAAGCGGAAAATCAAACGAATCGAGTCCTTTTTTATCTTAAATTATCAACGAGGTAATAATGAAAATTTGAACAAACATTGAATATCAAAATGCAAAACAATTTTAAAGCTAATCTTAAAATGAAACATCTGAATAAATAAATAACGTAAGCGCGATATTTGCTCGTTGATGAACGACGAAAATTAGAATGAAAAATCGTTGGTGCTGAAAACAAATCAAACGTGCATAGGATCGATAAATACTTCACAGAGTGAAACGAGTCATCGAGCACGTCCACCTGGTGAATCATTCGTCTAATGAGAATATTTTGACACGTTGCTGCATGATCGTTTGTCGCGTCTTTACGGAGAAAATAATATATTACAATCTAAAAGCTTGCACATTTCAACTTTTAGTAAATTCAATTATATGTTGTGCCAAACTTAATGGTGCTGAAAAACAAAATGTTTTCGAAATACAAAATGTAGACAACTTTGTTTTTGTTTTGTATTTACATCCATTCTTATGTCCTTTGGACGTCAATAAACAATATTATTGTTTTTATTAATTTGACCAGATGTTTACAAACAATGTTTTTTGCTCAATTTTAAAAACATTTCATTCTTTAGTTCCATCCAGACTTATATATTTTCTGAGAGGTTAATATACTTTAAAAAAAGAAAAAGAAGCTGAATGTTAGCTGTCAAATTTTAGTTATTCACTCTGGTGTTGTCACTCTGGTCGCTTTGTTTACATCAATTACATTCAATAAATTGCTATCGACAATCTTTTACGCGATGAATACATTTTGTCACCCAGATGTCACTTTGTCATACATCATTTACAGAACAGTTTAATAAAATTGTATCAGGAAAATGTCAAAGTGCACTAATTATTTTTGCAATTGTTAACGTTTTATTTCGTATGCAAAGTATACAAAGTTAGATTTTACAACGTTTTTAAGGTAATTCTTCAGTGATGTCAAAAACGCCTTCCGGTACCCAGGGTTAATTAATGAACAGAATTGAATCGAAAATAGACATAATGCAATGTAAAAGTGAAAGATTGAACTTATCAAATTACAATTTAAATTTTGCAAATTTAATAAATCATATCATATCACGATAAAAAGAGAGGCGTGACAGTAGACAATAAACAATTATATTAAACGATTCTCTCACTCTTACGTTATATTCTATCAAATTCTAGTGCAATTCTGTTCATTCTTAACATACTCCTACAAATTAGCTAAAATTGTGCAAACATTTCTCACATGCATTAAATTTCATGATAGTTAAAATATAAGGCAGTTACTCTGTGGTGGTTTATAACTGCGATTGTATGATGTATACGATATACCGATACAATTATTTTACCTATTAAACGATCATTCTATGCAATATTTTATGTTAAGTTATCGTGTATTAGGAGTTTTTGTGTTTGATATAATATTGATATATTTGATATATATGATATGTATGATAAAATTGATAAAATTGATATAATATTGAAACAATATTGATATAATAATATTGTATGTTTGAAAGTTGTGTCTCAAATTGTGAGTATTCATTGCTATTATATAAAGTAATTACGACGCGTTGTAATACTCTCGTAAAATAGTCGTGAACTAGTGCCGTTGTGAAGTAATGCTTTCGTGACACAGTGCCGTTTTAACGTCGTGTCATAGTGCCATAGTGAAGCAGTGACGCAGTGAGGATCTAGTCGGTGAGTAAATATTTAAATACTTATATTGCAATTTCATAAAAAAACAGATAAGCATAAAATATCGTACTCTTTTTTTCTTATCTTTTTTCTTACACTGTACAGAAGGGAATCGCTTCTATCGTTTTACACCTAAATGTTCGTGTAAATGTCAACGATAGAGCTCCTATTTTAGGGAATGAGTAAAGAGGCAAACGCTCGATAGGCGCACTTCAATAATCATGTAATTAGTAAAAGTTTAAATTAACACTCTTAGAATTATTCTTTTTAATTATTTATTTTATTATGTTTAAAATTTAATACATACGGAAATAAATTATTTTATTTGAACATACCGTATATTACAAGGTCTAATGTAGTAAAATTTAACACATATATGCAATTCCTGATAATTATTGCAATATTTTTTAACTTTTTGTTAAATGTCAAATTTTTATTTTTGTCTTCATTTCACTATATTTCACGTTATTCGCATAAAAAATTAAAAAGTTAAATAATAATTAATATTACTTTAGATGATAATAATAAAATAATAATAATAATAACCTTTATAATTTTTTTATACAACTTTATTTTCACATCTCAAACGGCAATTAATTCACACTTTTTTCTATAATATATTGATGAAAATGATTATCTTTAAAGGATTAATTAAAATACTGATTGTATGTCTGTATGGGTCTGTGAAAATATGATAATGGAAATGTTTACCCGATTTAATGTGCTGTAAAACTCGATAGTCCGAACATTGCTGAACGTGGTTCACTGTTTCGGCACAAAGCACTCGAACGCGAACTTATTAGACGTAGGGAAAAACCCGCTCGGGCCGATAAACTTGCTTTTCGGAAGTGAGCAACTTGCGAAGGGCTCGGTCGCGTGTTTGTACACGAATGGGAACGTGTACTGTGAGATGAACTGCGCCAAATGTGCAACAAGACGAGCATCAAAAGGTTCTCTTTGGTGGTGGAGGCTCTCCCAGTGGAGGAAGTGAAAAGAACATCTGATACCTTTCTAAGATGCGCTGCCAAGTGCAACACTTTCCGAATAATCAATTACTCAACGAGAATCCGCTGATAGCGCAAATTTCTCACCCAGAAGGATGTTTTTCAGTTCAAAAATGTAAACAAATAATGTTCACCAACATAAGGAAGAGCAAATAATAACAATAAACATGTTTGTTTTCACTCAAGATAATGTAAAATTGAAATTAAATAAAAAAAAAATAAAGCAAAATTTGTTTACGTATCATGGTATTTTGAAAACATTTTATTCTTCAATCCTATAACAGTCATTTAAATAAATTTGTAAACAAAAATAATGAACATTAAAAACGAATGAACTGGCTAGGTTAATTTTCATAAATTCTACTCACATAAATTTATTTGGCTATGATAATTATAATTTCTACCCGTGTCAATAATAGTCAAACAATATATCTAACTTAAATAGAAATTTAGTAGTGAGTGCACTTCATATTTTTTTCCGTGTATATAATATATATCATATAATATAAATTCATATTATATATGATATATGTTATATAATATATTAATATTATATTACAGTATATATAATATTATGTACATAATATATATTATATAAACAATAGATATTAAATTATCTTAAATAAATAAAATAAATAAATAATAGTTAATTAAATATAACACTGAGAGAGAAAAAAAAATCAATTTTTAATGAAAAGCTTACTACTTTAGCATTATACTTACAGAATATTGTCATATGGAAAACGGGCAAACAACAAAAATTTCATATGGAAGAAATTTGTAATCCCTGGTTTCTTAATTTTTAATATTCTTTTCTCTCCGTGTATAATAATTCCAACTTCAACATTTTTAACAGTGCAGGATCATAGATAAGATTTTAGCTCCATTAACTAATTAGTTTCCTAAATAAGTCCCTAAATACCTTTAAACAAATGTACATGCATTTATTCTAGGAAACTGGGTAATTTTTACTTTGCCAGAAGCTAACTAAAAAACTAGCTGTCAAAATTCTACCTATACTATAAGAAGTATAATAAATCCATGTACATTTGTCTATACGAACGATTTTCTTAAAATTGACATGAATGTATTTCTGCGTTATGAAAGAAAATTTACGTAAGTCGTACACTGAGACAAATATTGCTGACATTACAATAGTACTTGCTTTGTAAAGTTATTTGTACCAAATTTATATGAAAACTAGTTGAAATAAATAGATGTTTTAAAGTGAAATCGAAGTACTATATTTACGACCCGCGTGGACAAATTCGTCTGGATAGTATCTAGGAAAAGTCTGTATATTATCTGGAAGTGATCTGAAGAACGTCTGAAAATAATTTCTAGACTAGAGATGAATAATAGAATATCGACAGATGAACTGTAATCGCAAAAACAACTGGCAAAAAAAAGCTGGATATTGGCTGAATCGTTGCGTAGTCCAGTAGGTTGCGCTGATGATAGGTTGCCTGTAAGAGCAGTATCCCGTAGAATGTATATGAGAGTGGATTCTACCTATGGATCAGATGTTCTCTGAAAGGTTTTTTTTTAAATGTTTTCCTTTAACTGAAATGAAAAATGGTAACCGTTGAAAACTTACAAATTGTTAAATGAATATAATCAAAAGCTGTGATTAGTTAAAACAAACACCTAGGCACAATCTACAAAAGCACAACATGATTACTAGCATAAATCTATGCAGGATAATATCGAAGTAATTTTGAAGACGTTCCTGACCCAGCTTTTCTTTCCAGAAATTCTTATTTCAGATATTTTGAATTAGCGAAGGTTAAATAAATTATCTTCATGTCGATTACAACACAACTGCGAAATTCCCGTTCGATATTTTCTTAGTTAAAAAGTTACATCTTAACGAGCACAACGGGATCTTTATGTTTCATCTAGTTTCAACCCAGCTGCCGAAAGTTTGATTAAAGTTTCATCAGAGTTGCAAGGCTTTTTAAAGAGTGCCTACAATGTAGTAGTTATTTTTCGCGGAAAAATCTGGTATTCATGAATAATTATTAGAAGTGTCATCAGTGTCCAAAATTACGTAGAGGTATTTCAACAACTTTCTTCTTAAAATAATTTAAACACTTCTAACTGATAACCTTAAAAAAGTCGCCTGAAGTAGAATTAATTTTCACATCAGTTTTTGCACTACTGTTGAATGCCATCATTTTGCTTTCCACAATTTCAAGCTGTACTTTATGCAATTAATTAACTTTTATAAATAAATAGTTTCATTTGCCCCCACCTCCTAAATCAATGAAATTCGAACGATCAAGAGTTGACAAAGCCGCGTAACCCAAATGTTCATCTCCATAACGAACGAAACTTCCGCGTGAAGGAAAAGTATATCGAAATATTTGAAATTGTCTGCAGCCGGTAAATGCTTTGCGTTTAGTGAAACGAATGCTCTATTACTTCGCTTTTTATTCGTTACGTCACCAATTGAATAATGACAGAAAATGTAGAAAATGTTCAATCCGGGACAAAAAAGCTTTTCCCGTTTTTCGAATAGTCACGACAAACAAGTAAAACGGTACAAGAAATGGCAAAAATATGGTATTATTATCCGCAAAAGAGACGAATAATTTAGTTATTAAATTTTCCAGCAAATCACAAATTATCTTCACATAACTATAGAAAAAACGATATACCTTTATAGCCGTACGTTTTTCTCACGTTTTACATCGTACAAAGTTTTTTCAAGATTCAATTTTTAAATCTATATACGGTCATATATTTTGATGCACGTTTTATAATATTATACTGGGAAAAATATCTCTTGTGAAACTGAAATATACATGGTCCATAATTATTTGAACAATTTCATATAAGGAAATAAAAAAATTATATATGGACGTATATATTTTGCTTTAATCTATATATGGTAGATATACGGTAATAATTGATTTCCATACAAGGAAATTATTAAATGTTCATATATGGATTATGTTCATATATGGATTTTTTTTCGTAATCCATATTTGAACATATATGTTTTTTCTTAATCCATATATGAACATATATGTTTTTTTCGTAATCCATATATGAACATATATGTTTTTCTTAATCAATATATGACCATATATGTTGTTTCTTAATCCATATATGAACATATATGTTTGATTTTTACTAGGGTAGTTTCAGTTTAAGAATATCCAACAGATGATACAAATTTAACCTAACAATTGCATGAAGTATATATATATATACATATATACATCATACCCACACTACATGTATTATTTAAAGTAAGTATCATCTCTTAAATGTTGCAAACACAAATTTATCTTGAAATTTGCAAACGAAATATAATAAATTAAACAACACTGACCGAACGTAAATAATTTAACACGGATGGAACACAGTCCGAAACAAAACTGCGACGATGACAACTGAACTAGATGTGTGTATTAACGAATGGAAATATTCTTATAATAAATAGAAATCTAGTTAGTATTATCTAAATGAATTTCCTTTTAATATAAAAACTTAAATTTATTGTATATTAACTGAATATTCTTATTTTTAATTGATTTTCTATTAGTTTTAATAGGAAAATTTTCTTTGTACACCCACGATCTGTGAACTCTGCGTTGTATTCTAACAATCCGTTCCCTCTGTTCAACTGGCGGTACCCATTTTGTTGCCAACTTAAATAGCAATTCACGAAATTGGGGGCAGTGTGGAGATTTTTAGGCCGGGGCTCGCACTCGAAGTTGGTAACAAAGCGTTCAAAAAACGACTCCGGTTCTCACTTATAAAATACTTCCTCTGTCGTTTTCATTATTATACTAATGCGAGTGACAGAGAAAGTATTGCGTGAGAGAGAACCGGAGTAG
>JABFPN010001849.1:0-25894 GCA_022817305.1 Leptoteleia sp. ZL-2020 | reverse complement strand
TACCCTAACCCCCCCCCCTCCTACCCCCCCTAAGAATATCCGAGTTATTCGAGGCGACACAGTGGGTGAGTTCGCGTCAAGTGAAGTGGTGAGGGAGATCGAAAAAGGGGGTACGTAATCGGGGACCGGCAGGGGTCAGGATGTGAATAGGAGGATGCCCGGCCGAGAAGACGCAGCCGGGGACTCGCCCAAGCGGAGGTCCACGTTCTACGTGCCTCTGGAGGGCGAGTTCCGACAGTCGAGCGGCAGGATGCCGAAATCGGAGAGCGACAAGTTCACGTGCAACACCTTCCCGATCGGCAACTCGAAGAGCGCGACCGGTTTGAGCAGGACGCTCAGCGACAACGAGGCTTTGTCCGGCTGCGAGAGCGACCGGCCGCGCATCGAGTCGCGCGGCAAGGTACAGTCGCTGACGCGGATCTTCGAGGGGCCGAGCGGCGAGGAGCCCGCGAGGAAGGAGGTCGAGAGGACGCGCTCGTTTAAGACCATCGAGAAGTTTCAGAGTAGGTTCGCCGGCAGGAAGCAGGAGGGCCGGCTCAACAACACGATCGGTTGCACGAGCGCGGACGGTCAGGATGGCGCAAGGTTCGGCCGGGGCGCCAACCCCGGCGCCAACCCTGGCGCCAGCCGGGTTAAGCACGGCGCCGGGCCGAGCAACGCGGCCAACGCGACGATGTCGGGCCTGCTGGTCAGGCGGACCCACAGCACCAAACTCGCCAGAAGTACCAGCACTCTGGCCAAGATCCAGAGGGATAAGGCCGATAAGAATCGCGAGCTCGAGGAGCGGGCCGCCGATTGTGGCCACGGGATAATTGGACACGTTGTGGACGGCGAGGTCTACGGCTATGAGGACGCGGAGGCGGACGCGGGCATTCATTCAGGTGAATTTGATTCTCCATTTTCCGCGGTGGAGCGTACCAATGTATAGGCGGATGGAAGCGGAGTCCGGTGCGGTGGATGGCGCGGCTCGCGCCGAGCATTGGGTTGATTCGCGTATACCGGGGGATATGGTGGGGTAGATGATTCGAGGCGGTAAATTGCGAAAATGGATAGCAGGCAATTTTCGCCCGCGTTCGCTAAAATTACGCGGCTTAAGTTATTTAGATAGGCGTTTGACGGTGGGATGTTTCTGGTTTAAGTGGTAGGAATTACGGATGACAGTAATATTGAAATTGAGATTTTGGGGATTAACGATGAGGTTTGGACTGATGTAATGAAAATGAATGAAATATAATTAAAGAAATTCTGTGTAGAGTGGTGGAGCCTGTCAATGTAGGTATGACTGTATTATATTAAAATTTGACAAATAAAATCTGACCGTATGTTAATATCAACATTGACATATTTATTATATATTATTAATTAATTTGTTGGGTAAATTTTGCACAGTAACAAGTTTATATAATAGAATATTAGACATGCACGATTTATGTATTGGTTCGAGATAAATTTCATAGCGAAGTCACATTTAACAAATTTGATATCGTGTGCGGATAAAACTAAAACTCAGACTGTAGCTGTGTATGCAAAATTCTCTTTAGGTCAGCGATAAAGCGTAAAAAGTAAAATTCCATAAATGTCAGTCATTTTTTTTTTGTACTTCGAGCAGTATATTAATAGCAGCATTTCAGTGTGTTCCTTCCATTTCTTATACTGTACTGTATGCCATATGCGATTCATCTAGCACAATATTAGAAATTAACCATACCCAGCAAAATCTTGCAGAATCTGTAACTAAATCTACGATATATTCGTGCCAAATCTTCTTGGGTTTAACTTCAAATTCTGTCACACAAATTGACACCTGTGGCTTATTTATAGTTTGTGCCCGAATTCCACAAATAAATTGTGCAGGACTAACAACATTCTTTAGATAAATTTTTATTCTTTAAATCAGGACTAATATTTTATGTATCCAACTTCAAAGTCACGTCAGTAAAGTTAAACAAAATTTACTATGGATATAGCATAAAGTTTGAATTTATTACTTTTACCATAAAATATCAACAGTATTTTACAACTCAACTTACAATATTACAGTATTCAATAATGTAAGTAATTCTTTGATTTTAAATATAATTCAATATTCACGTGGATAAAAACAAATCTGTTTGAATGGAAAACGTTTCAAATACTTTTCGACAGGTTTTACGTATTCTGACCCGGCTATTTTACTCGCAACGATCTCCTCAAGATAAGCAGGAGAGAGTTGCGTGTGTTTACATTATATAGTTTATCTGGGATACATAACGATATTCCGATTACTATTATTTCTACAATTTTTTCATTCTTTTTTTTCGTACGATCAATTAGATAGATCAATAGAAATCTCATTGTACTGTCTCCATAGCTCTTACACAAGAATAATTCGATTGACAATGCAGAACAGGAATCAGGAAAAAATGATATACAATTAATTCATAAGTCTAACGTTTTCTTCTCTCTCTTTTTCTGTTATAATAACGGAATTTAATTGATACAACATATTGTTTCTGTCGTAAATATTATATTATACATTGGATGCACTGCTATTCGTAATCCGTTATCTAAATAACTATCTTGATTTATATTTCTTGCGATGCACTGTATGATTTTTGTCCCGGGAGTATCGTTGTTTATCAGAAACTGTATTGCGGAAACAAAGCTGCGAGGATGTCAAACAAATTGCTTTGTTTTTATATTATAATAAATGCAGCGGATTACGTCATAAACATTTGAATACATTAAATTGTTCTTAGGATAAATTCACTAATTAATCGTGCTCATTATAAATAATGATGAAATTAATATTTTCTAATTAAAATTTATAATACAATAAAGTTGAAATTGTGCGCATTCACTCAAATATATAAAAATATATAAATTACATAAATTTGTGATTGATACAAAAAAAAATTGCAAAAAGAAATCAAACACGTTATTATTTATTATCGAAACATTAACGAGCAAATTCATGCAACGCTGGAATCGATAAAGAACGTAAACAAAACTTCTATCTCTAACCAAAGTTTATCTAGGTAAAACATATTTAGTCGCTTCCAAACATAAACATCACATAAACGCATAAATCAATTACAATTTCATCAAACATTTAAAACAAAACAATCAAACGAACAATTAAAACCCAACGTGAATTGCCGAGATCTAGAACAAATTTTTCATTAACATTCCTGCCAAATGATCGCTCTTTAAGAAGACTTGGAAAGAAGAAGTACAGCCTAATTACCGATCGTTAAAAAGAAAACGATTCAATTATCGGCACAAACTCTTATTATTCCCGGGCTTTTTTACTTTTTCAATCGGCCGCTAATTATCATTAAAATTAACACTCGGTCGCATTTATCATCGGGGAGAAAAAGTCCGGGGCATTGTGATCGAGCATATTCGTCAACATCATGCAACGTTAATTATATTAATTAAGCCCTCGCGCATTAAAACGAAGTATCGATGGAGTCCGAGGCGGGCGTTGTGTGTTTTTTTTTCTCTCTTTTTTTTTTCTGGCACGAAAGAAAGCTGTTGCACGACGTTCGGATTCACCGTTATGTCCAATTGGATAGCAGAACAAACGTGCAATTATTTGCTCTTCGCCCCCTTCCTGGCCGTGACGCGAACTTCGCTCGATTCCGCGCGATTAACACCAAGCGACTTCATTTCGCGATTCCGCGAAATTCGCGGCTTTCGCGCGAGGGACAAAAATCGCGATAACAGCAAGCGCGACATAGACGGGGTGAACGTTCGTTGATCCGTGACGCGAATGAAATCGGCTTTAATTCGCCGGTTTTTTTCAATGTTTTTTTTTCTTTTTTTAATAATCGATGTAATGTGGATTAAATTGCTATTTACGTAGTCGAAGTGAGATAAGAGTTAATTGTGCGCGTAATCATGCCGGTAAGCTATTGCGCCAATGTTAACAATTTTCGTCGTAATTGATTGAATTGGTGCGTTATGGTAATTGCCATGGCAATGTCATAATCAAAACTTGGAGATTGTGTTAGCAATTTTGCCCCAGCAATTGCTGCGCAATTCCAGTGGAGAGATTGGATCGTTTTCACGATGCTGTTATTTATTTATTTATTTTAATTGACAATTAGAATGTACATTGGGATAAGGGAATAGGTTGCAACAAAAATTTTTTGATGATTTTGAGATGGTTTATTTTATGATTGGTAGATAGACAAACATTTATTAGTACTTGTGCATTCTATGTATTCTAATATCAATATTATTTTAAATATTGCCGGAACTGTTATTTATTGGAAGGAAAGAAGAAGTACGATAAGGCTTAAACAAAGTCGTGACGGAAGTGTCGTGAAAAAAACGTGACTTGTCTCGTACGGTGGACTTATTTTTTAATAAGATAAATTATCTGTAAGCGGGGAAGTTTTTCATGCCAATCAGAGTCGCATGAAAACGAGCACTATCGAGATTCGAGGAACCGTTTCTCACAAGACCCGATGGTCACCTACCTTACGACTTTGAGTGGGAACAAAATAAAGGTACACACCTGACTCGACATAACTCCCATCGCTCGTCATCCGTAAACTGTAAACGCAAATAACTAATTAATAGTTATACATTTTTCAAATATATAAAATTGAAACGTGTGAAATTTTTGAATTTCATCATCAAATTAATAAACCATTGTTTTTTCAACAAAAATATACTTCATTAATTAAAGAAACTTTTTTTTTAGAAAATACATTAATTTAGTATAAGTATTACAATTTGATGGAAACAGTTTATGTAAATAATATTATTTTATTGAAATATTTGTTCGATTTGAACGCTAATTTTTATCATCATATAATAGCTCTAATTTTGTTTTTCTGATGTTTTAAATTACTGATTTTTTTTTTAATTTTTTTTCCCCGTAACATTATACTTTATAATCAGAAGTGTACAAATTGAAGCATAAAAGAACATTGTAATATCAATCATTATATCACCTCATTTCATATAACAGCTGCACGCAAACGCGTTAGAATGAACGCAAAGTAAACTCTTTTTTCCAATTAAATAATAATTGCCCTTTCATATGTCGTACGGTTTGTTTAAGCTCATTGTTTTATATTGCTCTCATTAAGTGAAACTTTTTTTCATTGCAAAATAAGTTGAAAGGTGTATCATTCGACTCATTGTAGTTTCACCTTGTTTTTTTTTTCTATCGCCGTGCAGCAATACACTTCGTTACGCTTGATGCGAACGAGAGAATTATATTAATACAAATTCAATAGAAATAGCCAGGTTTCGCAAATTTCATTAGGTACGGTTTATCGCACAGGTGTGCTTTCGTTACGTGTTCATTGCACCTAAAAAGAATATCTACTTCAGTTTTTAACCCCACTCATATTAAAATCATTATGCCAAATTCATATTATAACACATATATATATATGACAAATTATATTTCATTCGTAGAATCAATTTATCTTCTAAATAAACCGTCCTTTTCAAATAAGCAAATTAATAATAGTGTAAAGAAGCCATTTTCAAAAAGTCAGTAAAGTATCTCTCATAAAAATGAAATATATGGTCGATGTGTGGTCCATATATGTTTTAACAGTTTTATATAAAAAAATAAAAAATTCATATATGGATATGTATGTGGCCATACGTGGTTAATATATGATAGTAATTGATTTTAATATAAGGAAAGTATTGAAACTATAATATTATATCAATTATTGCCATACATCGACCATAAAAAACATATATGTTCATATTATATTCTTATTTTCTTTTATAAAATTGTTAACACATATTTCGACCACATATATTTCATTTTTACTAGGGATTAAAATACTCTTTAACGACATTCGTGGATTTAAATTTGTTGTCGTCTATGCGTAGCAATTATAAAATGCAAACAAAATTAAACCGTGATAGACTATAGAATCGTCGTAGAGGGTTATGAGGAGGGGGGGTTAGAACTAATTTCGATGAAAATCCGCGGCGATGATAAAAATCGGGCGAGGCAAATTTTGGCAATTGGTGTAGAACGTGAGAATACGCCGGAAATGGATTCCCATCGCGAACGTAGAAGGAGAGAAAATGGGAGAACGAGTAACGCACACACACGACGGAATAAGTGTAGCTCCAGGATACCGTTCGCTTTCTCACGAACCGGCCCCGACATTGCCGCGACGTGGCGCACTGTGCCTCTCTTCCACATATCCGCGAAAACTCACGCCTCGCGTAACGTTAATCGCGAGTGATCGCACGCCAACCGGCGCGCTATTGCCAATATAAGTCATTGACTTCCGCGATGTGGCACTTTACACTGACGATATCCGGCGTTTACCGGCCCTCTTTTTCTAATCCATCGATTATTCACTGGAATGCCTTATACCGTTTCCATAATGCCTGGATTGTATAATCGGGAACGAGCGTCGGTAAACCTGAAATGAAGCTTTATGTAATGATTAGTACTATAATTATGCTCGAGCATGTTAAAAAGGCGTATTGTACAATTTCTATGGTTAATTTTTTTAAATATAAGTTTGGAGAGACGCTCGAGTTGGGATGGAAATGTGGAAGTTGGCGGTGGAATGAGCCGGTGATGTGTCTAATACTTGTAAGATATATGGTTTGTTTTAATTTGAAGATTCACGGTAAATTATTGAATTAATGACTGGAAATGCGTAGCAGATATAAGAATTTGTGTAATAATAATAAGGCAGAGTTTATGTAATGTTAAATAATAGTTCTCATATTAGAATGTATAATAGCATTTTACTTTGTAATGTTAGTTAGACAATGTTGAGAGTATTATAGACCGAGAGGAGCATTCAGAGGAAAATATAGTGCAGTCAACTAAAAATACTGTAGTTTGTTTTTTTCTTTTTTTTTTTGACAAGTATAGTATAGCTTAGTTAATATATCTAATAAGAATAGTTACATCAATTTATATGTTTGAAAGATTATTTTCAAGTTTTGCTTCACTTAACCTTATCTTCTATGAAGATAACATAATTTCTGCAAATTCAAACATATCCGAGGTTATATTATTCAGATATATTCATTCATACATAATAATTATGAGTTCATACTTTATGATTTACATCATCGCGTTTGTCTCGTAATATTGCCAACTGTCTAAATTCACTATTATTTTTTTATCCTACTCCGCTATGTACTACACTTCGAAGATAGTGAAAAAATTACAATATACTTCACAGTCTCTGTAAAGAATAATTTAAATAGCACTTTCACTTATACAGCGTCATATACTTTATTATTTTATTAAGTTTATACCGTCCCCATTGTGCCAGAACTATAATCGTACAATCCGTTGAATTATGTAAGTGAATGAAAAATTGTGCAACTTAAATTTAACTAAACTCGCCAAGTAAACTTTTCTGCACCGCCCTTTTCCACCCGCGAAGTCAAAATCATGGTTTATGCATAGCGAAGACACCGTGCTACTTTGCAAAATGCATCGGTGCAAGCTTATAAGATACACTTGTAGAATTACAACATATATACTCTATTACCGATGCAAAGTGTCTATGTAAATTTTAGAATTTTGTCGTGACATTTACCAGACGGTTACGAAATTGTCCTATCTGTGAGTGTCAATAACCTCAGAAAATTTCATTTGGAAAAATAACTATAAACTACACTGAGAAAAAAAGTGTCTATGTTGCTGTACCATTGCAGTAAAATTATATGTATGGTATAAACAAATTTAATATTTAGTATGGTAATACTCACCAGAAATCCAGGCAGCTTTACAAAATAGTATGATACAATTTTTCGTCACTCGGGACGTAAAATGTAATTTTTCTCCCTAGGGAGCTTCAAAAAACAATAACATTTCTCGCTCCCTCATGACGATATCTTTCCAACATCAAAAGGTATAGTAAATTTTAATACAACACTTATCTCAGTGTACATAGTACATAGTAATCTTTTTGGTTTTTATTTAAGAATTTAATAGGTCAAATGTAACGCACGAAATTCAACATAAAGTAACAATGACGTTGCACAGTATTACGTTGCCGAAACCATACGAATTCCGAAGGCCGCGAAACAAAGCGCGGGAGTGTGATCGAACATGATTCCGCGATCAATCCAAATATTAACACTTTTACTGCGCGTACGGACTTGGCGGAAATTCCTTGAATTGGGTTAACGTCGCTGTAAATCAACACACGTGTAATTAAGCTCTTACAACGGGAAAAATGATTTCCAATTTTTTCGTCGTCGTCGACGCAAGAAAAGTCGTAATTTTGCGCCGGAGAAATTCAGGTTAATAGCAACGAATTCGAACCAATAAGATGACCGAGTTACGCCAGGATACAGATAATAAATATCGTAATCAGCGAAGTGGCGTGCGGCGCAAAAAGGCGCGCAAAAGTAAATGCGACCTTCTTTAAAAGCGATCTCAGCCTCACCAAAGATCGAACGTTTCGTAATCGATCAAATCCCGAGACTTTCATTCGATAATCGCTTTTGTGTAGTCTCAGTGCTGATGTTTCCAGATTGCTGCAAATGTTAGCAAGCATTTTTAATACGCGTAATTAATCCATAAAGTGTGTTGTAATGCTTTAATGACGGTATCGCACGTACATTCGTAAAGTAGGTGATTATAGACAGTATAAACAAGCATAACTTACAAGCAGTGTGATAAATTTTACTTAAAGTTTAGACATTCTCGCACTGGAAGAGGAATACAGGGAGGAATATACAATTTGTTATATTATATATGAAATAGTAATTAGAATATTGAAATATTGATTGTTTACAATAGTGAACTAGAGACTATATTGGAAAATTAATTATTTCTTAGTTGCGAAAACTATTGTAAAGTAAAAAGAAGCTTTAATGTAATTAGCTCTGGCATAGGATTTGCAGAGCTTCATAAAGTAAAGTATACTTTATAAAATAATATATATTATGCAAAAAGAGGAGCACACGTGAAATACTAAATTTCATGTAACATTAAACTGAAGCTATAGATTATGTGCTATTTTTCTAATAAATTAAATAAAAGCGTATAATACTTTTTGGATAAGTAAACATCATGGAAGTATACAGGATTGCTTGCAAACAAGCCTAAAAGTTTCGCCCTAGTCTTGTTTTATGTAAACATTCAGAAAGAGCACAGTTTCGTTTATTTGGGGTGGATCAACAATGTCTATCTTTCTAGATGTTACGAGTCAGTGTCTAAAATATATCAGCATCCATCAGTCACGATACTGAACTCTGACCCACTTTATTTGTTTGGCATTCATGATGAAATGGAAAAATCGAATTAAATAGGAAGACGTCAGCTGCGAGAGTTCTGTTCGATATTTGATTTTCCATTGATTACAAACCGCAATTTCGGTATCCTCACATCTATAGGATGAAATGTGACATAGACCAGTTTTTTCAACCAATTTGAGTTATATAATTGACGTAAATATTACATGATTTTAATTACGGTATTTCGATACCAGTGCACATTTTTGTAATATTTAAAATTTCATCTAAAACACGTATCGTAAGAGCTGAAATTTTTACCATAAAGAAAAAAAAATTACCTTAATATTTTCCAATGTATTTGTGATTAGATACGAATAGATTAATTCAAATCTAATTAGATTTGATCAGATATACCGATCAGTTCTAGTAGTATATATCATTAAATCTGGTCAATCATTAACAAATCTAATCATTAATTAAATCTGATTTTTTTTAATTGTTTCCTAATCTGTAACCGTACTTAAGAGCATTAAAGGAACTTGCAATGAATTAGAAAATTTTGAAAGGGAACTTGTTTCCATTATTTCAATATCTAAACGGAGAAAACAAGTCTATAATAAATTACTGACTCGATACATCTGTGCATATACTTGTCAAAATTATCATATTTATAATAATGTTCCTTTTTTTTTTCTAACTTGATTAATTTGTACGTTGCATACAACTTACTATCTTAAGTTGATAAAATATCATGAATCGTATTTAAATGTTTTTAATAACGATAATATTGTAAGTATTGTAAAAAAATTTGTACAATGACAAACATATGACCGATATGGCAGATAATATTACTGTTTTTAACTTTGTTCCAGATACATGCAAGTTTTTCAATAAATGTTGCTTCTTTTTAGAAAGAATAAATTCCGTTTTAAGTATAAACGTATCATTAGAACTGTAATTTTTGCTTTTAAAATCATTAACGTCTATTCAAAAATACACAAGTATCTAAAACAAAATTAAAAACTCTAATACATATATATATCGTACGTCAAGTGACAGATAACTGACGAGTTACGAGGGGAAAGGTTTAGCGAGCGCGCGCAATTAATAACAACGTTAATAACGACTGTAATAATCGTTGCGCGCAGCGGCGGGAATTAATGGGGATGCCCGCGTGACGGCTTGATAAATAAGCCGCAATGCCCGATAGCGCGTTTTGCCGCGCTTTGTGCAACCGTAACGAATGCCGCCCGGGCGGTAAAATTGGCCGCGGAGTTGGAAAGGCGCGCAAATTCATAGGCCGGATCGCGCGGATCCGATCATTATGATGTAAATTCGTCCGGGACGTTATTATTCACCGTTACCTTTCCCAAGACCAGAAGTCACCGCGTTGGGCAATAAACGGAACGACCGCGCGGCAAATAAAGACGACGGAAATTTCGTCGCACGGTCGCTCCGGAGGCGAGCGCCGAGCCGCCCGCGTATTCCGCAACGAGTGTGAGAAATGAGGCTCCTTTTCAATTACATTTATTATGCCGCGGAATACGTACGATTCAAGTTGCGTAACTGCGTAACTTTCCGCCGAGTTCCACGTATGCTTACTAATGTTACCCTTTTTCTCCTTTTCTGTTGCAGGTACGTCTCAGCTTCGTTTCACTAAAGCTCGCTGGAAAACGCGGCCAGCGCCCAGGGTAATGCGAATAATCAATTACGGAACAAACTTCGTAAATGACCGGCCGCGACTGTGTCATTTTCTAATCAACGCGTTTCACTTTCCCCCCGAGGACAAGGCGATTCGTAACTATAGCGAGGGAATTCGATTGTTAGATCAGCAGTTGAAACTTTGTCGCAAGTTCTCCTGAACGTTATTATTTTATCGATTGGGATTGTTGATCTTCCAAGAGTCTTGAGTTAAAATTTATTGACTATCGAACTGCTTTTCGATTTAGATTAATAATGGGAAAATATTTTATCCAGCTTTCATAATTCAATTAAATTACTCTAAATATAAAATATCGTTACAAATAATCTTAATGGAAAAGAATAATTGGTGCTTTGAAGTATTTTATTTTACAGTATTTCAGCGTGTTATATTTTATACTTCCATGTAATTTGGAAGTTAAAATCAGTATAGTCCAGGACTCGATTTTTCAACAATATTTTTTTAACTTTCCTTCTATTCTCGCTATAGTTATTTAAACCGTTTAAAAATTATTGAAAAACATCGTGCTTTTATTCAGATTCCAATTAGCTAATTGACAAAATTTAGCGTTGAAAGCTGCCATTCAACAGTCCGGTCAGTATCAGTCCCCGCAAAAAAGTGCTGAATGCAAAAACTTATTTTCGCGTCTGTCATTTCGTTAACAAAAGTTGACCCCCATGCTATCGTATCGTATCATATCATGTCACATTTTAATGGTCGGGAAATAAGCATTCTTTGTACTCTGCCGCAATAAGTGGCGGCACAAAGCGCAAGCCGGAATCCACGAAACGCGTCCTTTTGTGAGCGCCGGCCCCTGCCCGTTGATCCCCCGAAAACAGTCTCGCCCCTGCGTTCGCGTCCCGAGCCAAACTTCTGCGCCGTGGGGTGAGATTAAAGTGACTTTTTTCAAATGTTTGCGTACTCGCAAAAGCCCATTGTCGTCGCCCCGAGTACACGGCCCAATTTGCATAATTTGATCGCGTGCTACGAAATTCGCGTGCGTGCTCGCTATACATATAAATATTCCCTCTCGACGCTGATCACCCCAGTCAATATTTATCGCTTAAATATAGCAATGAACGATACCCATTTCGGTTTAATCACGAGGACTACCCTGGCCCATCCTTTTGTGCGAAAATGGCATGGAGATTACGTTTTCTCAGTTGGTAATCGAAAAAAAAAAAAAGAAAAGAAAGGAAGCTGACAGGCTTTTAAGTTTTAAACTTGATTTAAGTCAATGTTGTTTGAGTGAAAAAAGGGTCAATTAATTCAATTTAAAATTGATTACAAATTGATAGGAGATGGTTTGCAAATGTTGAGTAGGAGATTGCAAATAAATGTTTTGCAATTGATTTCATAATTTGCTTATTTTCTAAATGTCACGATTTAAATTCATAAACTACTTTTGATCTTATCCTGACAAATCTATTTCGCTCAAAGATTGCAATTAAGACTGAAGATTAAGATCGGAGTTGACCTGTAAATCAGAGCAGAATATTCTAAATGTTATTTCAGACTCATTATTTTCTAATTGAAATGTTTATAAATTCGAATTTTAAATACTATGAAGTAAATTGGTAATAATTTAACAATAAAAAAGTACAATGTTAAAAACTTGATAAATAATATTTTCATTTTCAATTTTAGTTTAATGCTTAAATAAGAAAAGCTTTAAAATTATTAACTGCAACTTCTGAATTAAGCCACCTATAAACACTCCTTAAATGCCAACTGAATTATCATTTACAAGTATCATACTTTAAGCAGCCATCTTGTTGGTAATAACTTATGACGAATGACTCAATTGTTGAATCGAGATTCTTTTTTTATTCCTGAGCAATCCGCAGCTCTCATGTTTTACAATAAATTCTAATGCAACCGTATTCAATTCACCAAAGAACGCAACAATTTGAATGCAATTTCAATGACACATCGAAACGAATTGACGGTATTTAATTAATTGATTAATTTAGCCGTTAATAGACTCATCAAGCGGTAACGATTGCGAAGTGCATTATTTATTCACGCGAAATTCAATGTAAAATTCCTGCGTCACACCGCAACATATTATTAATAGTTGATTTCATGAAATTGCATAATGACTGCGCCACCCGTTGCCGGCGCGAAAAAATGACGATAACTTTTTTTATCGCCGCAATAATCGCGCGATCGACTCGCGGAGTCGAAAAATATCGACGAAAAAAATGCATCATTATGGCGTCGTCTTCCATTAATGCACGTTCATCGTTCGAGTAACTTTAGTGCACCGAACGATCATAAAAAGCCGGGCACTAAAATAACCTGAATTTATCGTCAAACCTAAACTCACGGATCGTTTTGTTGGTAACGCGAGGGCAACAAAAAAATGATTGCGTAATATAATCGAGTAACATATTATAAGTCATTCCCCGTAAGAGGAAGCTCGTTTCTCACGAAGCCTTCCTTATTTCCCTTCTTCTTTTTTTTTTACAACTTTTTACACCCGTCCTTATTGTCCTGCCCGCTCGTCCCGCGTACGCTCGCGCAAAACGACGCGCGTTACTTCTGCCGGCCGGATCTCTCGTGTCGAGATCTTCCCGATGAAATTAATCAACTTGATACCGACATTACTTTTGAGCCTTGGCGCACGCACGTCCAACGGGACGTTGCTTGTAATAAATGATTTTCGAAGGAATTAGTCGTTGGAACTAGATTCAGGAAAAGTTACGCGGATCGAGGTATTCCGATCATGAGGTGCCATAAACACTCGTGCCTTCGTGATGGGAATTTCCTATTTTGCGCGGGTCGGTTGGAATATTAAAAGGGGAAAAATTATTGTATCGTTTGGTAGCTTCCAAAAATTTACTAATGTTATTTTGAACTTAAAATAATATAAATGATTATTTTTGTATTAAAAGTTACTGCATAATTTTTAAATTTTACTATTATTCATAGCAGATATAATTACTTTTCCAATGTATCCTCAAATCGGTATAAAAAGTAGTAATTTATGGTAGTTCTTCTCTTTGTTCTCAGTGTATGCAAATTTAGATACGCAATTGTGCTCAATTTTAACATAACTTTAGCTGTGTCAGTTATTGAAATGGTTAACTCACTCATTTAAATATCACATGCAGATATATATAATTCTAACAGTTATATAATATTCCTGGTTATCTTTAAACATGTAGTGTAATTGATTTAGTAACATTTCTATTTTTATCGTGGATATATTTTTCCACGCGATGCAATAAATACTACAATTTACCATAGCCACGTTTGTTATTTAAATTTTAAAGTTAATTTTAATTCCAAATTGTTAACACAAACGTATTTCTCCAAAAGCTTCATCAGATTAGGGTTTCTCGAATAGTTTCCCGAGAATGGGAGCTGAACAATACTTTCCTTTATTATTTGTATGTACCATTTACCCAAAACCGAGATTTGCAAGACGATTAATAAAATCCCATTCATGAGTCCTCGGACTCGTGTCCGTTCTATCGTTTGCCGGCTTCTATTCCCGGTTTTGCTTGGTTCAACGACTTTCGAGTTATTTAAAGCGCTTCTCCCCTAAATACGCCCTTCGATCTTCGCCTCTTTTTCTCTTTTATTCTGCACGGCTAACCTCCTTTAAATCCGCATTTGGGATTTAACCAGACTCAAATTTGTCTCGCATAATCGCTCAAATATCAATGATACAAGTAGATAATCTTTCATAATTTCAACGAGTTATTCCTGAATAATTCTGCGAAGTTGTATTTTAAATTTTGCAACGAGTTGGTGGGAAGTTATCTTCAACGAGAAGCAACTGAGATGTAATTAATCATTTTAAAAATACAAAATTGGACGTCCATGTATAATTAAATGAAATCTTTCTTTTTTTTCTAAATAGGATCCTTCGCCTGGGGAGAATATTCATCTTTATATAGAGAAATATTTTAAAACTTAAAATTACCAAAAAATGACAATAATTAAAGTATTTCTTTCTGCTATTTTAACTTAAAATTTGCGATATGTATTTGGCAATTTACCATCATCTTTTATCTGTTTAGTGGTCAAAACCAGTAAACTATTATATTGCTCTTTCCTCGGTACGATAAGAATTTAATTTACTTTAAATGAAGTCTCGCGGGTAAAGTAATTTAATTATGAAACACACGAGAGTAAATATACAAACATTTAAATGACTGAGCGGGGCGAAACAGGGCTTTCATTAATCTAACGAAAAACGGCCTGAAATATTTTCATGTACAAATGTCGTGTTGTCGGGACGACAGATATAATCAAAGAGATGGTTCGAATGGTTTTCGTGCACGGCGCAACATAAACTCTAATCAAGTTGACATCTCGGCCGAAATTTGTTCTTTAAACGTCAATTAAAAGTATAGATGTACACAGTGCGATAATGCAAATTACTAAGCCTATGATAATCTTTTTTCTGCCACGCATAACAAGCAGCCGAATTTATTTTCCCCGGCCTACTGTCACTCGATTTACAATTCCGGCATAAATAAATGAATTTCGCGAAACCTGTAAATTGAACTAACATTAACCAATTTACAATTTAAATCAACGTCAATTCGCCGCGATGCAATTGCTTTTCATTTTATTCGCACTTTACCGTTATTTTTTTTTACTCCAATTTAAATAGTAATCAATAGAATGGTAATAGGCGCCGACTTTAACTTGAAATATTAAACTTACTGAAACGCGCTTAAAAGTTAAGTAACACTGCGACTTATGAAACGGTGCGCCGCGTGAAAACGTTATAAGGTTAGTCGGTGCCTTTTAACCGGTAGAAGCCTAACTTATATATTATAAATGCAAAGTCGTTTTACAAACTCCACTCCACCTTTCATTTTATCGACCTAAAAACTTGCCTGAAATTTTGTTTCCAATCTACTCTTACTCTCAAATCGCAGACCCTCCCTAACAGACAATTAAAAAAGAATTTCTTTTGATTGATCTGATGATCTAAGTTGACCTTCGCGAGCATAACTAAGTTAGATTATTGCTTAAAAATAATTTTTGCAATTTTTTTCTTCCTCAAACTTCGAATTTCATTAAAGCAGTCTAATATTTCTTTGTTCGATTACAATTTTATTAATTTAACCGCAGCTAATTTACGTCCCTTTTTTTCCGCAAAGCTTGAGATTACACGTTTGCAATTTCGCGCGAAAACTACGACGGCCTAATCGTGCAAAACGTATCGGTGGTTACGCGCAAGTACGTAAGTTTAATTTATACGACGCGCGCATAATAAACACACGAGCGTTCGGATATTCAAACGCCCGTTTATAATCGCTGGCCTATTCCGACCGGCGAGTAATTCAACGTTTGCTTTCACCGGTCTGGCGCGGTGAAAAGAAAAAAAAAAAAATAAAAGGAATGGTAATCGCGCACAAGCGCGCGACGCCTCGAGCCCCGCCTGTCCGTTAGCGTTGCCCGCGACTTTCGTCGACGATCTCCTCCGTCTTGGAAATAAAGTCGACGGCGCGAAATAGAGCGCGCGCGCGCGCGGCCGCGCTAATCCGAACGCTTTTTCCAGCTAAAGTGCACGCGCATGAATCATGCTTATGACTCCGGGGCCGCGTTTCGCGTGCGAGAAACAGCCTCCTCCGAGAATAACATTATTAGAGTACGGACCTTTCCCTGAAATGTTCCACCGGGAATTTGGAATACCTTTCGAGCGCGTCACGGTCCTCTTTTTCACTGTGGAAACCGCGCGACGAGAATATCATATGTTTTCGACCGGCGATTTAACACATAAATAATCATTATGTAAATTATTTTTGAGACTATAATTATTGACGCATTTTATTTTAACGGAGTGCATTATTGTATTATAAATTTAAAATATTTCGTATCAATTTAGGATATCAGAAGCTGCTAAACATGTTAAATTGTACTATTATATATAGCACACAAATGTGTACTTTTAAAAAAATGCTTAAAAATTTGTATAAAAAACAGTAATTTATAATACATCCTTTTCTCTCGGTGTAACAATTTTATTTATGACATTTATGAATAAGACATTTGATGGCATCTGAAAAATTCTGTGTCACTCGGATTTAGATTTTTTATGATGAGGAAAATTTGTATAATGAATCGCCATGTGAATGTCAAGTAACTGTTAGGAGAAAATAAGTAAATTAAAATAGTTGAAAACATAATAAAAGTTCATATTCGATAAGAAATAAAAGATGTTGCATATATAAGTACATGTTACAAAAATGTTGATACAGAGCAGACTCCTTATCTTTATTAATACTTTAATATTCACTAATAATACCAGATGTTAAAATAAATATACTCATAGTGGAAGCATGTAACCATTATAGTACTTTGATAAAATTATATTATCTCTAATAAAGTTATATTAAAATACGTTACACGCGAATAATTTCTTACTCGATGCCTGTCGTACACTTTAACAATTTATTTACAATTTGTAATCGTGTAATTTCAACACAAATTGCACAAATAAAATTATAATCAATACAAAAATATTTATCATAACTAATCTTGCGTTTATTTATGAATTTTTTTAGGAATTATTAATGTAAACCATTTTACTGACTTTAATAACTGTTTAAAGACAATTAACATCACCGAGCAATATAAATTTAGTTGCAAATTGAAAAACTGACGATTTCGATTGTGAACAATGATTCCAACCATTATGGACAAAGGATTCATAAATCGCTCAACAAAGAGCTTTGATGAATAAGTTTTCGTTTGCTCTTAAACGTGAATCAAATGATTGTCATGTGCTATAACGCAACGATTTTATATGTATAGAAGAAAGGTGCGTGTAAGTGTTTAAATGTCCATGAACTATTCGCACGATGAAAGGAATCCGACTGGTTAATCAAGCTGTTCTACGATCGTTCTTGTTGCGACCAATTAATCAATCATAAAGTAGTGTGTTGGTGCTTTTTACGTCTCTCTCAGTCCGATACCGGTATACGTAGCAAACGCGCGAATTAGAAATGGCACATGTTTATATTTATACTTCGCATAAAGTAGCCAGCGTAATCAAATCGATTATATTCTTTTTTTTTTCAATATTTGAGCGTGGTCAGCTACGATCTATGACTCATGAACTTGCTTTTCATGTGCGTTTGAAGTATCAAGTCAAACTGCAATCATGTGTTTTGAAATTGAACTCTGAAGGAAAAGAAATATTAAAAATGACTATTATCGATATTAATTTGAATATTCATTGGGAAAGTAATTATGCTTATTATTAATAAAAATTAAAATATAAAAAAGTAGGAGAAGTAGTTTTCAGTTAAAAGTTACTGAAAATTTCTAATATTCGTTTGAAAGATTCATCAAAGTTAGTACATAATAAAGAGAAATTTTGAAGCGATATAATGAAAAGATAAATTGAAGCAACAAAATGTTTAATATTAAATGATTGTTTATGATTTTTGTAACTTATACTATATAAACCGTAATTTATCAAACATCTTTCTTTCTGCGTGTAAATTAATTATTAAACGGATAATAACTTATTTATCTGTCCTTATTTTTAATTATCTATACGTAATGTGTAATTATGTGTTGAATGAATAATGCTTAAAGATTGTGATTTGTTATTAATTTTTAATGACTCCATATTTCAATGTTTTTCGAACATGGTAAACAATTTTAATTGGGAATTATCGTTAACAGGAAACTAACGGTTTTCACGAGGCATAAATTATGTCACTTTTCAAATAATAATAGGTTTGTGGGGACATACTTTTCACAATGTCAATTCGAATAAATGATGAAATTCAAAATTACATTATGCCTTTAAAACGTGGAAATTAACAATAATTTATTTTCGTAGTAAATCTTGTAAATGCTTTTAAATTAGAAACACAAAACTTTGCGAAGATAATGTCTTGGTCTCATCAACGCATAAATACGACAAACGTAATATGATAATTAAATATAATTATACCTCCACGAATAGTAAGAAATTGTTTGAATTGGAGTAAACGTACGTTTCACGCAAAATAAATAATATAGTATGGGAAGATTCAACAAATCTTTTTTTACGAATAAAAATTGTATACAAATCAGTACAATAAAATTTAAAACAAATTGTTTCCCAATGCACCAAAAATTTGTTCCTGAAAAGTCGGTCTGAACGTGAACACGTTTATGCGTAAATAAAAAATGTTTAAAAAAATACAAATCCGTTTAGAGCAAGTTCTAGTTTTCTTATTCATTTAATTTATTTGCGCGATACGTGGCTGCCCTCGTAAGTCGTACAACTCGCAACAAATTACACACGCATGAGCGTCATTTTTTTCCTGTTTTTTCTTTTCTTTTTTTTTTTTGTTCCCTTCGGTAACAAAATTGCCAAGAGCTCTCGAGGTCGTTGAAGCTCGTCCGTCACGTTTTCGCAGCTTGAGCCGCGAGGTCAATGAGATTCTTAATTGGTTAATTAGCGAGTACACGGCCGGTTCGGGCGCGGCTGCGAGATGCTGCGCCGCTTCACGCGCCAACCATTATAATATCGAACCTTTTGTTTTGCTTCTACTTTTCGCTCGGCTGAGTGACAGTTATTGCCCCAAGTACAATAATAATCGACGCGCGTACTTCATACCAGATAAGTGCTCGAATCGGGCGCTGATGTATTCGAGTTATCAATTAAGTGGAGCGCATCTTAAACTCTCACATTTTTCTCGGCCTATTCTTAACATTGTCACAACTATACCGACAACACATTGGCACAAATCTATAAGAAAAAAGATTTTCCAAATCAATTATCATATAAATTATAGTACCGCAACATTATAAATTTATAACTTCAAAATATTTTTAATATTATATAATAAAAAAAATTATGAATTAACATCTACTCAAACAAAGTAGAGTAAATTTAAAACCTCAATTGATTACGAAACGTCACATATATTTCCTGCCTTAAAATTTGAACGAAAGATATAAACTTCCATGTAATAAAGTTTTCCAACTAATTATCGTAACAATTTTAACTTTTCATTCCATTATTCGTTGTTAAAGGAATGTTTGTGAACGATTACAAGAAAGACGGAAGTTTCGAGCAACATCTTATTACAATATTGAATGTCCGGGAGCATTGCGACCAAATGGAAAAGGTCTTTGTGCACTGAGAAAAAAGTTAGGATAAAAATTATTATACTGTATGTAAAAATGGGGACAAATGACATCTTCTTGTCTTAGTTAATATACAGTTTAAAAAAGGTTATAAGAGAAATGAACATTTTTATTATACTGTATCATAGTAGCTTGTACAATACTGATAACCTTTTTTAAAATGTATTTTAATTAAGACTAGAATTGTGATTTGTCCCCATCTTTACATCTAGTATAATAATTTTTATCCCAACTTTTTTCTCAGTGTGGTTAGCCGGGACGGAAAATTAATATATAATCCCCGTGGCTTTAAAGCTGCTAATGCAACAAAAGATTCCCCCCGGCTTCTTTGTGCGTCGCGCGTAACGCAATATAATCTTATTTGGCGAAGTTGCGCGCGAACGGCAATGGGGATGAGCGCGAGCGGCCTTCCCCGGCAAACGAAATTGAAGTCCAAAATATATTCTCATACTTCCGCTCGGCAGTTCAAAGCGACCTTCCCGTGGCAATCAGGTTGCGCACTCGTTTGGTTGGCCGCTGCAACAGCACGGTGGTCCAAACTCCATCGGACGGCGCGTTATTTCAGTGCCGCCATTTCCGGTCGTGTTACGGTTGTTCCGTTAAGTTTGCGCCGTTTGTTTTAAGACCCATTGACTAATTGAAAGCCGTCGTTGAATAAGCAAACGCGTTAAAAGTCAGAAAAAAAAAATGATTACGTAAGATTGCTATTCCGAGTAATTTGCTTTATTTCATTTCACTTCATTATCTCCCTTTAAACTTTATTATTGCACTTTTTAGATATAAAGAATGTTAATTTATTTCTTATTTACATGACATTTACTTCTTATTTAACGCATCTTTACTTTATTAATTCCTCAAATGAAATTTCACTTTTCACAAAATGTTTCCCATTTAGTTTCTATGTCTGCTTTGGATTTTGCAAAATAACTTTAGAGTTTGCACATTTTCATTTAAAAAATTAGTACCTTACTTTAATAGTATATAATATTAATATGTTACATATATTTAAATATATGTGCAGTGATACATTAAGGCCGGCACACTGAGAGAAAAGTAATAGTAAAATTTAAAACATTTCATATTAATGTAGGGATAACTCCAAGAAATGAAGTATTTTGCTATTTGTAAAAGTAAAAATGATAATTATAATAGTAAATTTTAATATTTTTGTATTAAAAGGTACTATATACTTTTCGAATTTTACTATTATATATAGCAAAAACATTTATTTTTCCAAAATATCCTTAAATTGATATAAGAAATAGTATTTTGTGATATTTCTTTTTTTCTCACTGCACAGAATTTAATGGAAAAACGATGGTCGGGCGCGGTGAAAATGCATGTGAAACAGTTCGCAATTTGGATCGTGCGTAAGCATCTCGTCGCGACTGCACATATGCGTCGGGTACACGCACGTACGACGCAGCTGCGGCACCTGCGAACCGCGAGTCCCCCTCCACCCGTGTACCAGCTCCTCTTACCCTCTTTTTCTCCATTTACTTCAGCAAACTTGCACTTTTTGCCGCTTATCTGTACTCTCCCGCTTTGCCCGATCTTTGCCTTCCAGCTGCAAATGCTCAAGGTCTTGAAATTAACTCCAAATCTACGCTTCAAAGTTCCACGAAACATATTTTATCCCCACCTTTTTGCCCCTTCGCATACATATTTTTTCGTCCTTTAAACTCACTTTTATTATCCATTTCTATGCATTTCAATATTCTTCCATGTTTTGTTTCATTCGCAGCAACTCTTTTAAAAGTAATCGACCTGGAAGAATACTAGTTTATATATACCCAGGTAGAGATTTATATATGCGACTTATATGGGACGTTTATAAGGTTCAAATAATATTTATAACATATCTATTTATTTAAACATGGGTATATATAATTTTTATTATTATACATAGTTATTAAATCGGCATTTTGTTAAATTCGAACCTTTTCGACCGAGAAGAAAAGGGAGAACGGACGAGTCAGCGGGGAAAGATTTGTCAGCGGCGCACAATAAGTCGTCGACGAAAGCTGACCACAAAAATAGTTACGCCAAAAGCGGGCTCACCTATATAAAGCGTGATGGATGTGCGCGCGATAAATCATTCGTTTCTCACATTGCCAGGTACCGTTACGTTTATCATTGACACAGCGGTCGGACTCTTGGACGAGATTCGATTCCACAATTGCCCGCATTTAAGTACGCTTGTAAAAAATAATTATCATCGCGGTCTGACACCATTTCTCGTTCCATCAAGCCCCCCGGCCTTTAGAAGCTCAAACTCGCGTGATTCGCCCCGCTCCAGTTAATCCGACTAATCTCCATAATCGCATTGATATCGCGTAGAAATTTCGATGAAAAGATAATGGGCTCGCACTGTTCGCCTCAAATTCACTTAATTTGCTTTTAAGTGATATTAATTTTCGAGTCACTTTTTTGTTGGACGTTGTTGGATGTGGTGTGAAAACAGTAGTAAAACACGAGGATGAATTTAGATTATCGTTTAATAATTCGGGGCTTTTTTAAAAGAGCCCCCTTTTTTGTATCTCAAGATGTCAGGCGTTGTACAATCTTAACGTTAAATCAAGATTAATCTTCTCCTCCCAGATTTAACGTGGTATTATTTTACTTGTATCAGTCCAGGGCTTCGATGGTTAAATTTCATTTCCAAGTCATTCTTATGTTTTTGCATGTGACCACGGGAAGGACTTAAATTTCTGCTATATTTATTGGTTCGTAAAACTTAAAATATTATTATATTATAATCTTTCATACGGTGGATTGCGTCATGTAAATAAACTTTATCCCTCAGCTTACGAAAATTATATAATAACTTTTTGTTGACTTTTTTTTCTCAGATTAATGTTAAGTAAATACAAGAAGGTAATTGTTATTAGCGTTATAAAATTAATCTTCGTTTCTTATTGCACTTTAACAAGCGTTCAATATATTCAATAAATTCCTACCGGTCAATCAGAGAACGCGATGAAGAAAGTTGTCGACATAAAGTTCACTATTTTATTATCTTAAATGTGCATTAGAAATTGTTTAAGATATTTATTAAATAGCAATTAAATAGATTATTAAAGTAACTAGTTTTATTATTAAATTAAAGTATGCAATATCATTAATTTTCTCTTTTTCTTTTTGTCTTCGATTGACGATGAAGCCTCGTAAAATCCAAATGCACCTGGAATTCGTACGGGAAATTCGAAAAAAAAAAAAAAAAAAAAAACAAAACAAAACAAAACGCGAAACAAAAGGAACGCAAATCGCCCTCGATATTACAAGCCCGGGGTATCGCGCACGTCCGGCAAGTGGCGCGCTCCGGATGGCGCATTGTGCCGTTCAAGTGGGGGCTCGAGGCGCGCCGAAAGCGCACTCCAGATGAAATGGTAAAATAATGAAAGCGCACGAAAGAACAGTCCGTGCGTCTAATCGAAGTCCGGGGAGTTCTCACACGAGGGGTGGGGGGGGGGGATAGAAAAAAGGTTGGCGGCGGCTCGCGAGACCGAGCGAAACTCAGGTTCGGCGCTTTGTCTCGGGATTTACGCGCCTGATCGCGCCTTAAACGGCGCTGCCGTTCCGGTCCGGCCGGGCCCTAATTTATTCGTCCGTCGCGATTCGAGCCTAATGACCCGACAGGGCCGAGCTGCCGGGCGCACTCTCCAAATGCACAACGTTTGGCCCTCGAGAGGCGCGAGCTCTCGGTCAAACCGGCTCGGTTCCCCCCCCCACTCCAGCACCCAAACGAGGCGAGCAGGCGCAACGCATAGTGGACCCCTTTGACGTGGCACGCAAATAATGCCGCGCGTCAATGGAAAACGAGCCTTCGATTCGACGGGGGGAACGCTTGCTCGCGGTGTCGCGCGCGGCTCGGGGCTAATGAGCCCCGATCGAGCGCTCCTTTATAATTATATTCGGTGCACGCAATCGAGTCCGCTTCTCTTCCTCCTTTTTTCTTTCCTTCTTTTTTTTTCATTTTAATCGCCGAGTTATGACGGGCCGCTTTCCCTCGGAGTCGATCGTCCGAGGCTCCTTCCCAACGGAGCTTATTAATATTTCGTCTTTAATGGCGGTCTTATTTATTGCGTAATTTTTGATTACGGATTATGATTCATCGTGGCTTCGGTTTGAAGGATTATTAAATTATAAGTTCATTTGTTTATCTTTTGAGTCGTTTTGGTTTTACCTTTGCTCCAGAGTTGAAATTGCATTTCAGAGGAGTGGTACAGTGAATGCGAATATTTTTTTTTAGAATCTTAAAGACTCGAGTTTTTGTATGATTACGCGTTTTAATATCGTTCCTTTTTTTTTAGAGTAAGATGTAAAAATGAACAAGGTTAGAGGCGAAAATGTATATTTTTAATAAGATAAGTAAATTGGTGTTAAAATTGTACTGCTTACCAAGTGCAGTAATACAAAAAATTAATATTGAAAAGTCCTTTTATAATAACAATTGTCAGAATTATAATAATGACATATATTATAATTTCTCCAAGGTTCATTATCAATTATAAAAATTATTTTAGAAAATGAATACATAGTGCGATATCCTAATTAAATTTGAAATATAACCTGTCAAATGGGAAGAAATTTGATAACATAATAAAATATCTATGGGAGTCCATTGTTTATAGAAAAGTAATTGATGCGAGCGTCCAATGTCATAAACTTCGCCGAGTACATAAGTGCACAATACCGAGACATTAAATCGTCGGATCATTTTATCAACTAAATTCATTGATTCAGCATCTAACATTACAAACTCGTCATTTTCGCTGAACTGTCAGGCGTGCTTGTAGAACATCTGCGGAACATTTGAAAGTAATTTCCATCGCGTCAGCCATTGACGCTTCATTTCTCATTTTATATTATATGGAATGATACATTGCGTCACTGAGAAATACGTTACAATGCGGACATTTTTAACGTCCTTTTATTAAATTTAAAACACACGCGTGATTTTCAATAAACGCTTGGCAAAGTCTTTCAATTTACCATTAATGAGATATCAGTCACAATGTCATTCTCAAGCTCCTCATTACGGTACTTATTTGTCAATGTAAAAATTGCAACGTGTCATTAAACTTTCAGAAATCCATCACGGCCATCATTGTTCCGATCTTGTTTTAAATTAATGCACTCTCGGGTGATAATATTTATCGTTTTCATTATGATGCATTATCTTGCATCTGGAAATTTGACGTTGGTTCACGTTTAATATCTTTTGTATTTTAATTTCATCATCATTACCCTAATAGAACTTAATATTTATGCAACATTTTATAAAAAAAAAAGATTCTAGTCTTTCAAATAATAAAATCTTTTAAATATTGTAAAACATAAAAATAATATTGAATAATATTGAATAATATTGAATGATATTAAATGATATTTAATAATATTTTATACACATTTTATAGAAATAGGGGTAAGGTATAGTATTCCTTACAATATAAAAAAGTAAAATGAAAAAAATGTGACCAAGGAATAGAACTCCTTATCTCACAGTTGCACTAGAGTTTTACAAATAATAATGCATTAAAGTAGAGTAGTGGTAAAGCGTACAATTAATGATTGTGAGGTAACGAGTTCCATTCCTAGATACCCATGTAGAAATTAACAAACGGCGCAGTACTGGCACTGTACTAGTAACCGCCGAGCGACCGTCAGATGCCAACGGTCGGCTGACCTTCGGGAGCGTGACGCCAATTACCTCTGGGCCGACGGTCCAAAAACCATCGGTAATTAATACTGGCACAGTATAAATTTTGGACGGTCGGCAGACACATTGCACGCAAAAAAATTTATAGAACTATTTCCGGAATGAATGGAGAAATATTATTTCATTTTTGTGTATGTTTAATTACATGTATTTCGTGTATT
>JABFPN010001848.1:0-25897 GCA_022817305.1 Leptoteleia sp. ZL-2020 | reverse complement strand
AATTACCAAGATCTTGGTAATTCGTAATATATGAAATAATATTAGTATTTATTTAAAAGAAAGATAATATATCACAACTTTACGAAAACACTTAGTAAAATATACTCATATATTTCTCTCAGTGTACGCGCAGATAAATTTTCACGCGATAGCCGCCTTTTTTTCTACATTCATACGCAATTATATATCCCATTATCTGTTCTGGACCAGCGTTCCACGCTTTTATAATTATTATTAATACAGTTTTATTTTACAGTAATATTCATTGCTGGTCGAGGTGTTTGTATCCACCAACTTTTTAGGAACAAAAAAAAAAGGAGGAAATCAATCCTTTATCAATCGATGGTTATCTGAACAAACACTGTTTTTCGAACGTTCAACATAGTAGTTGCAAATAAAAGTACTGTGATAAATTTTTCCATTCTTTTTCTACATTTTTTTCAGATAACAATGTAAAGTGAACGAATTGATTCAATTAGGAAAAATCGGCATTATTTTGATAAGTATAATAAGTAAAACGGAACATTAAACAAACTCTGTGACACGAAAGCTTTGGTGGCCCGCTTTTCGAGATTCACAATTGCATATAAAATTACATATACCAGCTTATAAAATTGAAGCTACCTTTTCATCAATATCACAATTGTCGCGTGATATTATTGCCGAGCGCAGAGCTTAAAAAGCACCGGTGATTATTTAAATTCGGACCTCATCGGTACGCCGAAAGAGCTGATATGCCGAAAACGCGTCGTTAATTATATGATCCGGTTCGGTCCGAATGGAAACTCATTCGGCTGAATGTTAACCGGTCACGGCGTTGAGCCGGAATAATCTTTGAAACCGGTTCGATTCACGCGACGTCAATTATCGCTAAGTGATTGTCGCGGATACGTCGTTTGTACGCGCGAGGCAGGATCATCGTTGCGCGCACATTTGCGTTTGCAGTAGCGCTCGCGGTAACGCTGCCGAGTCGCGTAAAAGGGCACCTTCTCGGTTTATCGACCTCCTTTTGTCGCGGCGCGTTCCGCTTTCACGGAAAACTTCGCGCCAACCCAGCGAGGAAGTAAGGAGTTTTTTCTCCCATTCCTCTTTTTGGTCGAAAAAATTGTTTCGATATCGAAAGAAAAGTTCGCGATTCGAGACGGTTTGGACGTTTTTAAAATTGCCCGTGCGAACGGCACGGATTTGCAACGCGGGGCACACCGTTCGCAAACTTCTTTTTTCCGCTTGGTATATGTGACGCGGAGTTTTATAGCGAGTAACGTTGTATATATTACGATGTGCTCGCGTGGGTGAATTATGGATGGCTCGTATCGAGTTGCAGACTCGTTCGAGCCAAAAATGCCACTCACGACACGCGGTGGGAGGAAGAAGGAAAATTAAAAATGTATTAATAATTCATAACCGGCGACGGTTCGGCTTATATCGGAACCGTCGTTTTATTATTCATTCGATTAATTGTTCGGTATGTTTTATTTTGTAGCAATAGCGATTGAAACGAGTATAAAAAACAAGTTAAAAAAAAAAAAGACAAGGCATAGAAAATGGTTTGTGTTATCGAAATTGGGTATGCGCGCGTTCCCGTCAAATAAGGGGATGATTTATTAACGTGCAAATGATGGGGGGATAATGATAAAATTCAATCGGGCTAATTTTGTTGGCGCGGGATTGGCGTAACGCGTGAAAAATGCAGTCTGACGTGACCAGACTGAAGTCGTTCTTAGACTCCGTTACCACGCCTTGACCACGTGCTTCCGTGGCAGCGTGCGAGAGAGAAGGCAAGCGTCTACGTGTGAGTGTGTGCGCGCGCGCATGCGCGCCGCGTCAACGCGTGACATTTCCTTTCCTCGAGCGGCCGAGGTTGCGTCGGTCGCGTTCGCGGCCCCCCCACCACTCGCTCGATGCAATCTGCAATGTTCCGCACCACGTGGAACGTTTCCCCTTCTCGCGCGCGCACCGCGACCGCCGACCGCGACGTTCAATGTCACGTGTGTTCCGAGGATGCGCCGACGCCGGCTGACGACTGCTTCGAGCTCACCAGGGACGGCGGGTCGTTCCGTTTTTTAGGGGTCACTCGCAATTTTTCCCTTCTGATTCCATTTCTTCTCTTTCTTTTCTCTTTCTTAAGGGTGAATAGCTTATAATGAATATAACCACCTTAATATTACATTTATCAATTTTTTATAAAATAAAAATCAATTAAGAAAATGTTGAAAGTTAAACGTATTTAAAGTTTTTTAAAGTAGTTTTTTATATTCCACCTTTTCTCAGGAACTATCATTTGGAAATAGATTTTAACTTAAGATCTAAATTGTTGATGAAACGATTTCCATATGATGGCTTTCTAAGAAAAGTTGCAATACAAAAAACTAAATTAAAAAATTCTAGATATGTTTATTTTGGACAGACGTTGGGTTTTTGTTGAATTAATTTTTGTTTTATAATAAATTTAAAATTATGTTTTATTAAGAAGGTTATGCTCATTCTGAGTAACATTTTACCTTAAATGTTTAATATTTTAAGCAATTAGATTTTTTTGATCAAATTTAAAATACCTTTTTAAATCAGAATCGAGTAGATAAATAACTTCCGAGTATTCGTATTGATACAAATTAATTAAATCGTGTTTCCATACTTCTCTTAAACGCGTATTTCGCTGTATTTATCACTTCAGGGTTGGAGCGTCGTGTAATAGAAATGTAATTCAAATCGGCGGAATATTCTGAAGCTCTGAATCGTGTTCTCCTTTTAAAATACATTTAGATTGGCGTGAAAAAGGGAGCAAAAACTTTCCCGCGCTTGAATAATAATCGATAATTAATTGATGTGTCAAATGCATCTTAATTCCCTCGCTGGCTTCCCTTTTACTCGCAGAATGATTATAATTAAATCCAATTAACATCCTTTTTTTAAAATTCACTTCTCATTCAAAATGTTGCCGGGAAAAAGAAGGAAGAAGATCGAAAAAAAAAAAAAGAAAGATCACCATGTCCGTTTCACCGCCGCGCAGTTTATGTAAAACTCACAAACCGAATACTTACTCTACATCAAGGAGCACGTAAAATCCGTTATTATTCATAATAATACAGTTTTTCATTTTTCTTTCACTTTTGTATAAATTTGCATGAATAACTTTGAATAAATATCACGAGCATAATCCGTTCCCTTAAAATATGTGTAACGTTGGGTCTTGCAAGTGACGATTGTTCGACATGCAGCTCACGTAAGCCACGTATGTAGTGTTACGCGCATAAAATTTGTCGTAATAAGATAATTCGCATGCGAAAGTAATACGTTTTTTTTTTTTTTTTGTTACCAGATGCAATGCAGATTTATCACGAATACGTGCACGGATTGATCGGAAATATTTAGAAGATCGTTCTACTTGGAATCAATTAGGTTGATCCATTTAAAGGACAATCAAAAGAATAAGAAAGAAAGGAAACGAAGTCGTAAGAACAAATAAAAAGATGATTAATGAGACTGAGAGAACTTTCCGATTATCGTAATAATAAAAATAAAATTCGTTTCGAAGTCATTTATGGTTGACGCCGGGGGGAAAAAGTTGCATTTAAAATTGCTATACCTTCTGGCATTGGAAATATATTGTTTACAGTGTCCTCAATTTTACCATACCATTCCAGCAGTCAAATTACAAATGTAATCAAACAAAGATATTATTAATAAAAAAGAAATAATGAGGCTAAGCGGAGAATTCCTTACAGTTACCAATTGCTACAAGTATACTTTAAAATCTCGATAAAAATAATGGTGATCACCGCAATTTGTAGTTGCTACAATTGTACTTTCGTCAATTGGAACGTAAAACTCTATTTTACGCCCTCGGGAGTTAAGGTTGCGCGAAGCGTTTCTTTCCGTCCTTGTTCCGCTGGCTTGACCTGGGCGGAAAAATGACCGCGTCTTCTCGCAAGAAATCTGAATTCGGCCAACGCGATTAATATTACGTAATTCCTGTCCCTCGCTTTGCTCCGGTGACGTTTCAGGTACCACCGTGTGCCCGCGAAGTTGACTTAAAAACATAATTGCGAGCTGTCATCCGCATACCTTTACGTAAGCTCTCGAGCGGCGTTTTTAGCGGCTCCGGCATCCATTGACATCGGTGAATGCGTGTCACGCGCAGCGCACGGGAATTTCGGAGCGGACGCACTCGACGAGGCACCGCTGACAATGCGTTATCAGGCGGCCTCGCGACTTGAGGGAAAAAAGGACACGAAAATGCGCTCGGTCGATAAACTGTTATCTTGGCAATTAAAGCGAGGCGTAAGATTAATGATTTAGTTGGAGTTGCAAGTGCGATGGAAAGAGGGATGTATGTGTGTGTGTGTTTGTGTGTCTCGTTGAAGATTCTATAGAATTTAGATCGATAAATAAGCGTTGCATTGTTCACGTGTTGCAGGCACTGAAAAAAAGGGAGAGGGACATGGAGCATGAAATGGAGAAGTTGGCGAGGGAAAAGATCGCCTCGCAGCAGAGGCTAGTGGCGTTAAAAAAGGAACTGGACGCCACGTGGGGTCACATTGACTTCAGCACCCTGTTACCCGAGACGACTAATTCCGCTGATAACATCATGATCAAAAACGGTTGGTTGACTGGCGAGGAAGATATTTTTTTCAGATTAGTGAACTTATGCGCGATTTCATTAATCGCAATACTAGAGAGTTGTCGCGCATTTTTTAAATATTTTTTAGCTTTGTATAATTGGATTGTGTATCATTTATATTTGTTGTATTATTTCAAATTCGAAACCCGGTAGGAAATATTCTACCAGTAATGGTACGCTACCAGTGCTAGATTTAACGGTACTGGTCCAGTACAAAAGTCTGTACTGGAGTGATAACACTGGGCCAATACTATTCAGCCAATGGTATAGTGCATATCCTAGCACTGAACAATTTTTTAAATCACCAGTATTGTGACGAATCTGGTTCAACTTTGGCATTTGTATTGTACTTGATATACCTCACATCTGGTTCTATTCTATTTTTGTTGATAACCTAGCTGGAACCAATACGGGCCAGTATCTGTTTACCAGAGTCTGGTTGACAGTACTGGACCAGAATTGGTACAATAGATCCACTCTGGTAATTTCCTACAGGGTAGTTTTATATTTTTAATAGTAAAAAACTCTTTATCTTAATTTATTCTATTATTCTATTACATAAAACATTTTTTGCATGATTGTGCAAAAGAAGACAAAAGATCAGATGCAATAAGGAAATTGATGCTCGCAAACGGTATTCTGTTTTAAATTATTTTTTAATTTGATTTGAAACGTTTCATTCTTTATTCAGATTCTCGCTGATATGGAAACAGAAAATGACGTTTTGGAACGTCAGTCCCCTTAATGCATCCGGCCCTCTGCTGAGAGAAATTTCTAACTGTATTAGCATGACAATTCACCTTGCTAAATTTGCTAAGAGATCTATGCCAGAATGGTATGAAATTCATAGGACTAAAGCAAGGGCCACGAGATTGTTGCGTGACTGCTTCCTATATTCAGGTGGAATTTGAACTTTATTCGGATGGAATGAATTCTTACTAATTGAGCAAGAGCTCCCTTGCTATTATCGTTAGAAATTTCTCTCGGTGTTCAATAGAAATTACAGTTGTAAAGTACGTGTCCTCCTTTACTTTAATTAAAAAAATATTAACTCGAAACGTACATTTTTACATAGTTTAATATTTCATTTGTAAAATATACAATGCATTTAGAATGTTTAATTAAGAAGGACGTGATATTCTTGCGTTATTTAAACAAGGATCTCATTTAATTTAAATCTATTTATATCCCACTTAATTTCTTAACATATTTAAATCTTCACAACAATTAAGTAAAATGAATTTTTTTCAAATATAGTTCTTATCAATACTATTAAATTTAAATTAGCGTAAAGATATCTTTTAAATCTTAATTACTTTCGTTAGGGAATGTAAATTGTCACTTTGTTGTCATTTCAAATTTCTTTCTATATCTTCTGCGTAAAGAAACTTATTACTTTATTTATGTAAACTGTAAAAATACAAACGTACTTATAATTAAATACATTATTTTATCACTTGAAGAAAGTTTCTTACGATACGTTAGTTTTAATTGTTATATATTTTAATTATCATTAATCGTGTATTATAATTTCCAGAACCAATGGACGTAGACGTATCAAATCTTGCTCGAGGTGGTACTAGGTATAGCAGCACGAGCAGCTTGAGCAGTGCGGCCACCGCCAGTTCACCCCAAAATTTGCAAACAACCAGTGCCGCTTCAAATATCCATAGTCAAGCAGCAACCGCGGCTGTCGTCTGCCAGACACAGGGCCTGAATCTCGCTCAAGGATCCAGAGAAAGTCCACCGGTCAGTTCCAGCCCTGGTTCATCCACGCCCAGCATTCCAACACCTGCACAGGTACTAACTTTTGCATTTGCATATTGGCTGCTATAATGCACCATTTTTTCGGCTCATTTTCTTGTAAGAAATTAAGTAACTTGAGACGTTATTATAGTCAGCTGTTTTGTCCCTCCTTCAAGCATTTGTGATTATTTTGATGTAAACTTAAAACTCGTAACGTTGCAAAGTCAAGTTTTACATTCACATGATTATGCATATAAATGATTAAATTATTATTCCAAACATTAGCATGATAAACTTTTGATTATATATACATATATATATTTAGATTACATTAATAAAATGTTATTTGAGATAGAAAAATATTAATGATAAAGTAAAATAGTCAGCTGTTTAATATTTAAAATTCTTATTGTTACTTAATAATTGCATGTTTCAGCAAAGTGAATGTAAATTTAGTTGCATGTAATATAATTTTACATTGCAGTAATTATTATTTTATGTATTAAACATGTAAATAAGATTTTCATTTTTTAGGAAAAAGTGTCATCTCCAAGTGTGGTACAACAGGCTCAAATATCACAGTCCACGTCTCAGCAGCAACCGCAGCCTGCTGCCCAGCAGTCGACGCAGCAACAGCAACAACAATCACACCAACTGCATTTGCCAATTAGTGCGCAGATGTTGAATACAACTCAGGGCCTCGCGACGATCGTGCCAACGCTGCAACACATTGGCTCGGGGATGAGACTGATACCGGGCGACACACGACAACTACTAGTTACCCATGCCACGGGCAACAACGAATGTCGGCCTTTGATAGCTGTGCAGTCAAATGCTGGAAACGAGCCAAGACCTGTGGCGTTGGTTGTCCAATCGTCGACGGCTAACGACAATAGAGTAACATTCGTGCATTCTAATCTGTCCAACAACGAGCGGCCATTGGCCTTAGCTGTGCAGTCGTCCGCGAGCGAAGTCAGGCCCGTCACTTTTGTTCACTCTGGCAACGAGGGTAGGCCCCTGGTACTCGCCACCCATCCCCCCTCGTTGAACGCATCTAGTAAGCTCATTTGCATCGCATTTAATATGCGACTCTTTCGACTAATAACTACAAATTCCTCATTCCGATGACAATCCGAAATCGAATTTCAAACGAATAACATCACGAACGTGACCTCTCAATTTGGGCAAATGAAAAATTGTCAGTTACAACAAATGTATCAATAATGCATGTTTCTTTGTGACTAACTATGTTTTATACTTTTACAATAATAATAAGTAAAGATGGTATTAAAGAGGATATTTTTCAATGCTTACAGTTAATTCTAAACTGCTTGCTTTGTATTGTTTATAAATTATCAAATATTTAATAAAGAATTAGAAATTATTAAAAAAAGTGTTTTTGTAGAAATGTTTACTTTTATTTAAATTTTTTGAATTTTGTTTAATTATTAAATTAACTAGATTTTACATAATTGTTTTGAATAAAAATGCTTGAAATAGTGGAGTTCATAATAAAATATGTTGTTTGTAACATATAAATTTAATTGTATTGCATACTTTATGTTTATTAACGTTTCTAGAAGTTAAGTATTCTATAATTTTAAAATATTTTATTAAAAATTGTATATAATGTTATTCTTTTGAGATGTATAAAATCGCGATTGAAAACTATACTTGCTACTTACTTTAAATTTTCGAGTATACTTTAAAGAAAACAAGTATTACATTTAACGGTGAATATGTTTGTAAGAAGAAGAAATGATGCAATGTTAATGAACTTATTCATAAACTTAAATGTATTCATATCATCGTCTGTTTATTTATTCAATTAATCAATCTTGTAAGTGTATTGTTTATGTTTTAATTCAATTCCACTTTGCATGATAACAAGCATTTCGCAAAATCCAGCCAATTGCATTATATGCCTTACAATATATTCAAAAGCTGTGTTACTAAAGCTAATAACAATCGTCTATGATAAGTGATCGTATACACATTACAGATGCTTATGGAGTATTATGTAATTTGGTAGTTTTAACAGTGTAATTCAGTGAATGAAATGCATTAATGAATACTGTAATATTTTATTATTATAGATACGCAAACAAGAATAAGGTCAACCGACGCTCAGACTACGCATAAAATGGTAGGTGGCGTAACACTTGTGGGTGGCAATGGTTCGGAATTGACAAGACTTCCTGGTGGAGCGGAGCTTAATATTCTCCCAGCAAATGGGGTGTTCCGTTCTGTAAAAGCTCAGCCTTTAGCTGTTCAAGGAGGTAATTAATAACACAAAACATTTGTAATTTATACTAGGGTAAATGCCCCAATGAATAAACAAGTCCCTCTGAACAAATGTTTTATTCGAATGAGTTCATTCATTGATAAATATATTTAACTAGTACCTTTACTTTATTGATCTTAATTTGTACTAATATATTAAACATATTTTATTTTTATTATTAGAAAGAAATAAATGAATAATCAAATTTTATTAATGTGACTGAAGTTTCTAACGTTATTCTAACGAATTTCACGAAATTTTGCAAATTAAGAATAACGACCAAAAACACATCGTAAGCGTTTATAAATACATATAAACGACTATTCTGTATTGAGTTCCTCTAATTAACAGCCAATTTTGGTATATCAACGGGAAAAAGGAAAAAGTTATGTAATGTGGCACGAGTACAATTACCGGAAATGAGGTTATAGGGAAAAAAAAGTACTTTGCCCCTGGCAGTTGATACCTTTGACTATACCTATTGGTTCTATAGCACTTCGTATAATTGACATCCAATTATGGTTTGTCAACGGAAATAAGAATAAAAGTTAGATATTGTAGTATGAGAATAGTCACCGGGCATGACGTTTGAGGGCCAAAAACCGCCCTTTGCCCCTCGTTATTGGTACTTTTGACTATAACTACTTGTTCTGTATTATTTTGTCTAATTGACAGCCAATTTCCTTTTGTCAACGGAAATAAGAACAAAAGTTAGAAATTGTAGTATGATGACAGTGACCGAGCATGACGTTGGAGGGCCAAAAACCGCTCTTTGCCCCTCGTTATTGGTACTTTTGACTATAACTACATGTTCTGTATTATTTTGTCTAATTTACATCCAATTTTGGTTTGTCAACGAATAAGAGTAAAAAAGTTAGATATTGTAGTATAAGAACAGTCACCGGGCATGGCGTTTAAGGGCACAAAACCATACATATATGTACCATTCGAATCAGCGTAAAAAGTTACGCTGAATGCACCTAACGTCCAAGTGAAAATTTTATAAAAAAAAACCAATAACGAGGGGCAATGGGCGGTTTTTGGCCCTCAAACATCATGTCCGGTGACTATTCTCATACTACAATATCTAACTTTTTTACTCTTATTCGTTGACAAACCAAAATTGGATGTAAATTAGACAAAATAATACAGAACATGTAGTTATAGTCAAAAGTACCAGTAACGAGGGGCAAAGGGTGGTTTTTGGCCCTCAAACGTCATGCCCGGTGACTATTCTCATACTACAATATCTAACTTTTTTTCTTATTTCCGTTGACAAACCAAAATAGGCTGTCAAGTATACGAAATGCTATAGAACTAGTAGGTATAGTCAAAGGTATCAATTACCAGGGGCAAAGTACTTTTTTTGCCCTATAACCTCATTTCCGGTTTTTGTACTTGTGCCACATTACATAACTTTTTCCTTTTTCCCGTTGATATACCAAAATTGGCTGTTAATTAGAGGAACTCAATACAGAATAGTCGTTTATATGTATTTATAAACGCTTACGATGTGTTTTTGGTCATTATTCTTAATTTTCAAAATTTTGTGATATTCGTTAGAATAACGTTAGAAACTTCAGTCATATTTTTATTATGTAAAAATTAAGAGATAATTGAAAAACATATTAATTATATTTATTAACATATGCAGAATGTATAAATATAATTTGTGTGATCGTTAAGTTTTAAAATACTTATAATTAATATATTATAGTAACAGGATTCTGTTAGCACTTCATAAAAAATTAAATCAACAAAAGCCAGAAAATTGGTCAACTGACACCCAGTACTAACACGAACACCTAATTTTCAGGACTGACATTGAGTCACGCAGGTGTGTCGCTGCAGCCAAATGCGAGTAAAACGGGCTCGACAGTGGTGCAAAACGCTCCGTCCACAGAGGGCATCGCCCACATCGTTGGGCATAACACGCCCCTTTCCGGGCTAACCCCAATCGTGACGCCGATGACTGTAGTCTCTCAAGGAAGCCAAGTGACGGCGCACATCTTGGCACCATCAAGCCTTGCGGGCAAAGTCCTCACCACCCCGATCCTAAAGCCTGTGGGACAGATGCCGCTCGTCAATGCTCAATATCTAAACACGCTCGTCAAGCCAGTTGTCGTGGTCACGTCACCTTCAAGCGCGCCCACGACTACAGCGACATCTAGTGCGCAAACACCGCCACCCCAGCCGCAATCCCAAACGTCCTCCAGCACGCACTCCGTCTGACAGACTTACGGCTCCGCAAAAAATCTATGAAATTCGACGTTTTTTACTAATTCGTTCTCTATTGAAAGTTCACCATGTGTAATTTATCATTGTCTTGTACAAATATGTTTTATTTGTCGATACGGATATCGCCTAATTGAGAACTCAAGGCTTAACAAATTTGTCTTTTAATCGTCCCTTTTTTCATTCGTACAGATATCTAAGTTTTATTTTAACATGGTTCCAGTAATTATAATCATCAGTTTACTTTTTGTTATAATTTGTTAGGAATTTTTATTTCGGTTAATATTTTTTTTATTAACACTTATTTTGAACAATTGTACAGTTATTTTGTATATTTAAATCATTGCGCGAACAAATCATTTGAATAAGTTGAAATGAGTATTGAAAAATTTGTTTCCTTTCTATAAGGAAATTAATATTTTGTTTGCTGAACAAATTGAGTTATATGTTCGATTTATTATAATTGCATAGGAATCAAACAAGACGCGTTAGATTTCTGTTAATATTAATATCAATAAAGATTTATTAATCATAAAATGTGTAAATGTGATATGAATGTGCGGAATCGGTGACTTCAATAGGAATTTGTACTTTCAATGTTTTTCGATGAACGAAAACTTTTGTGAATTCGTGTTTTTCAAGCGAGATACTGCATGAAATTGAGCAGATATTGATTCATGTAATTATGCAAACGTCTGTGCATATTGTATGTAAAGTATGTTAAGTATCGGTTGATTGATTTTGGAGGTTTGTTAGGCTAAGGATCTTACGAGGATCCAACGTTTTGTGATATAAATTCTTTTTTCAACGAAAAATTATTTTGACCGTTTTTTAAGTTTATCCCGCGTACGTTCCTACGCCGACAAAATGATATACTTTAAAGCACCTTCACATATGACGATTAAAGTATGAACTTTCATGATTTGTATATTAGTATTATTAACATTAATAATATATTATTCTGATATTAGTTATTGTATTAGTATTATTATATTATGTTTATATTATTTTATTTCTTTTTATACCGAATGCGTAAAATTATTGTTCAACAGATTCTCCTGAAAGTCTTTCCACCTTTCAATGAGTATTCAGTGAATATCTGATGTTCACGTTTCCCTGATAAATAATTTTATTCTTTCATAATTTGTCGAACAATTCATTGATCGATTTCCATTATAAATGTATAATATTAAACGTTTGCAGCAAAAGAGGAATAATGAATGTATAACATGAATAATCATTTTTTAATGATATTTTTACAATATTTGAATTGAAATAATTAATTGGTAACATATAAGAAATTAAATTTTTTATACAAAATAAACATTACTTACAATCCTTTCAAGTTTAACAAAAAAAATATATGTATAAATTGTGTTTTCGAAAAATAAGTCGATCAATTATTATTCGATCAATTATTTAATTTTATCACTTTTCTTCGCACGAGATTTTAATATTTAAATCATGATTGTGCCTACAAGTTTTTTCGATGTGAATAGTTAAGATGAAAAAATTTCGCAACATATTTATTTGTAAAATATGTATATATTTCGTTTCTAAAATACATGCAAAAATAGATTGAGGTAGTTGGATGATGAAACTTAATAATTAAAGAAATTAAATTATTACTTTTTGACATTTATTTGTCCTTATTTTGCATCTGCATTACACTGTATTTGCTGTTATATTAATTCTCGTGAAGCCTAATCGATCTATTTGTGTGTTTAATAAATGACCTTTTATTTTTTCGTTAATTTAGTTTAATAACACGCATAAGATTATTTAATTAAATTATTAAATTTATTCTATTTATAAATCTTGATATAAGAGTAAGATTATTTTTCTCACTGTTTCTTCTTTAAAATATTAAGCATGTTTAGTTTGGAACAATAAATCATGTTTATTTTGGAATGATAAAGCATACTTATTTTCCAATAGTAATTTACATATAAGTAAGATTTTTATTGTTACAAATATTGTTTACTATAAGATAATTCTTTTTCATTAAAAAAGTCCAGCTACTTTAATAATATTCTTGCATTTTATATCTTAGGTAAACATTTTTAACTTGTTATGTACACTAGACTATACACTATTACATTATATTTGATTATTAAAATAATCTTTTAAAATTTATCTGCTTTAAGAAAAAATTTTCAAGTTATGAAATTTGTATTACATATCATTTTTATTCAGAGTTATGTATATCGCCAAAGTTAACAAACATGTTTGTTTTGTTCATTGCACATAATTCATATTATTTAATTATATGTAATTAATCGAAGTACTTCATACTTTATTTTTGAATGCAACTATGTCTATTTTGAATATTTGTTTTTAATATAATTCGATAATATTTTAATATTAATTTTTCAAAATTTAATAATACTTTTACTTTTATTCAATTAATTAAAGTGTGTATGAATTTAATATCTCTTATTATGTTTCATATATAATGTGTAAATTTTTAAATACATGTTCATATATTTTTTTGAGAATATTTATATTTAAATTAAAAAAAAGAAACAAATTTGAATGTAATATTTCGCCAAATGTTTCATAAAATAAAATAGTGCACGTAAATGTTAAAATCATGTCAATCAAAACTATATTTCCAAAATTTCTGAATTAGTTTATAATAATTTGATAATTTTCTTAAAAATGTATATTTAAACTTTTTATATTGTAAAGAATAAGAGAATTGTTTTTAAATAACAATTGAAATCAATTTTAAAATAAAACATGTTTAATTATAAAATGCTCTATTAGAAAAATTCACATTTCCAATTCTTCTAAAAACTTATTTATGAGGTTTAAGCTAAGTTTGAAGTTAATTAAAAACAAATGCTGAAAAAATAATTGGTTTTCTTAAATTTTAATTGAAGTAATTTTGATTAAAGAATATTTATTTATAATATAACGTTAATATATTTGTTGCAAGAATATCTAATGGTAACTTGATCAAAATAAGCAAAAATTTATGTATTCCCTCATACTTTTACTCTTTACGAATTTGTTTTAAAAGTACGACAATATTTAAATTTTAAATTTCATCAAGAATACAAACAAAAACAAAAGATAGAAGAAGCTATTCTTAATTGATTGGTTATAAAGCAATAAATGAATGAAGTTTGTTTACCACGTGGGTAATGTTGTTCAAATCGAATGAATTGCTTATTAAATTTATTCATAATGTTTAATTATACATTTTTGCTTCATCTGCTTATAAATGACAAAGGAAAGAAACACATAAAATGTTCAAGGAAATCAGGAATCCATACAATGAAAATATTTGTACACGAATTTCATCCATCAAATTTATGTCACATCGTTTTATAATTTAAATCGAAGCGATTAATACACTGACAACCAAATCTAGATCTATGCGTAAATCAAAATTTGTTACTTTTCGATAAAATGGTATTGGTTCCTGAATCTTATTCTCTCAATCTAATTCTTGTTGTCTGAATTAATGTCGGCTTAGAATAGCCAGTGTAGTAGAAAGGACGAGGACACTCATAAGGACGGCTATCACGATGAATGATAAGTTGACGGTATTTTTAAAATGAATTGGGATCAAAATTATATATTACGGTTTCATTTAAACGACACTTTGGTCAAAGCCGAAATTGATGTTTAGAGAGAAAAAAAAATAGTGTGTTGGGCTTTGAATTGTAAAATATTGCATCAATTGATTCATTACCGGTCTTCTCCAAAAACACTTGTTATTAATCAGAAGCGAAAGAAATTAATTATGCCGTCATTAATAGTTCCTCGGCTGTGATAGTGAGCAGAGAACGTGTACTTTTAATCATCCCGCGAAAAATGGTTGTCGTTTCAATAAGAGGCGTCGAGAACGTCATTTCGTTTTCTTTCTCGTTCGAAAAGAAGAACGAAATAAAACAAAATCAGAATAATAAAGAAAAAAAAGCATTTCTTCATATATTAGAGGACATTCGTATGTTATAAGCATAGAGTAAGACGAGCGATCTCAACGCGATACTAACGTCGACGACCTAGAAAAAAGCCGTTTACATACATTTTATTAAAGTGACAGAAAAATCACACCTTTGTTATTTCGACGGTCGTATCGCTTCGAGATGTGACATTTATATTACAAGCAATGCTCTGCGAATCGATATGTCGGCGAATTAGTAAGATTTTGCTGGCGAGACTGATTATTTAGAAGCTGCAAGCGAACGGAAAAAGTGGCACGTTTTGAAAATAAATACAAAAAAAAAATGCAATCACGTTGCAGCGAGAACCTTAGTGTAAGAGTAACGTCAGTGAAGAAAGCGAGGGTCAGCTTGTACATAGAATTAACGAAATGAAATAAAAGGGTGAAAAAAAGAAAAAGCTCGGTAGTACATCGGTGAGAGATATATAAGGACAATGTGATATAATTAATGAAATTAATGAACATCGTAGGTGTTAAGGGGAATGTTGAGATATTTCTACTGTAAGCGAATTCAGTTGTTACCACCGCAGACCATTCTTATCTCACCAATGTCTTGAAGATATCCAAATGTACATAGTATACAGAACGAAATGAGATCACGAAGATTAAAAATATATATAAATATAAATGATTATATTGAATATGAAAGTGAAAAGTAATCACAAGAGTCCAACTTTTTACTGCGCCTGTTCTACGTCGGCGTTGTACATCCCACGTGTCAGAGTTTGTAGAATGCACTTGTGAAACGAACGTTTCAGATGAATAAATGTTATTGAGCGTCATATATAGAATTTTATTACCTCCATTCCTTACACTTTGTAATAAACATGTTTCATATGTATTTTTCTTTGATCAAAGGTGTGAAAAGAGAAAATACAAAAGCACTTATAATTTGATGCTCCATTTATTAAAAATATGCACTAATTCACAATTGCGTATATCCATTACTTTCAGTTGGATCAGAGTACAACGCAGTGGGTCATGTAAACTAACTTCTCATATATCGACGTACGGAAATAAACGTCTCGACGTACACACTGTTTCCAAAATATACTCTACATCCTTTATCTTCTGTCGCATCTGTTGGTTCTTTGTCACGCTAAGAACTAGAATATGAGTTTTACTTGTTACCTCAACACCTGAATCCATACTCATTGCAACGCTACAGTCATAATTCGCGCAAAAGCAATTCATTCAAGCCAACAAAGCTACGCAACGAGAAAACAGAACATTTAAATATACGCATCGTGTTGGAAACGAACGCCTGGTGTTGGCGATGGAGCACGCATAAAACGTTTCATTGTTCAACTTCTTACGAATAATATATTTATGCACTTCTTATTTTTTATGTTTTTTAAGATTGTTTATATCTTTTTATCTCTCTTTAATTTTATTCAAATCTATCGCACGGTGACATCAGAATTTCTTTGCTCAAAATGCTTTTATGATTGTAAAATACGAGGTATAATGTGACAAATCTGTACTCGTCTAGAGTTTACCTTTTTTTAGTGCGGAGAGTTTGATGGTTCAAAATAAAACATTCAAAGTTCAATACAAAGTCGCTAAAAGTTTGCAATACAGGTTGACTTCGCAGTTTAAATTAATAATAGTACTTTGAAACTGCTGCATGAAGTTAGTTCTTGCAATGCACTATTGCAAATAAAACGTAATTGTTTGAGTTCTTGCAGGTAAAGAACATGGCGTCTTTTGTTGAACTCAAATTCACTGTCGAAACTGAGTTTGAGAAATCGTATCGCTCGCTTAAGTATACGCAATATATTTATATAATATATATTATACTTTATCGGTATATAACTATATACAAGAGTAGAAAATTAATGCTGAAACTTTTCGACGCGACGCAGAGTCGAATTTTCGTGATTTAACTGTTGCTTTGATAAAGACGCAAGTATTTTACGAATGCTGGATTTAAATTGTGCACTGAGAAGAATGCTTAGGAAGAAGTCATTATAGTTTTCAACAAGCAATCATTACCAAGCTGATTTATGTATAATTTTTTATAGGTATAGGAAGTAGTCAGCTTAGTTTATGTTATAGAAATGAAATAATTTTAATATTTTTTTCCCTAAAATAATCAGGAAATTCGTATATCAGCTCAACAAGATTCTATGTTGTTAACTGCAATAATTTGTTCAAATAAATTTTTCTCAGTGTACATTTGATAGATACTCGAGATACTTCTGTTGGAAAATGTATTTTTAATGAACAAAGTATAAGTAGTAATTGACACCAGTTGCGCTTGTTAACATAAATGTTTATAAAATATTTCTCATAAGCAGTGAATATAAATTATAAGTGAAGTGTAAGATGAAAGGATATAATTAATCGAGGAAACAGTTTTTAATCCTTTTTTACCCTAGTAATCAGTTTCAAAAGTTTAAATTGGATTTAAACCCGGTCTTCTCTGGTATAATTCTAGACCTAGTTTATAATCCAGATCCATTTTGATATTTCTTACTAGGACAGACGTTATCTAAAACTGAGAAAATGTAATATTCTTCTTTCGATGGTATCTCTAAATATAAATTCACTGCTATTAGTACTTTAAAGATTTATTTAGAATCAAAATTCATATTATAAAATCGTAATAATATTGCTAATTTAAAGATTTTTTAAAGTCTTGAATAAGTAAATAACATGTAAAAAGTATACAATGTCATAAATTTGCTTAATAAATAATATATAGTCCTTGTAATCGAATAAAGATGTACATATTAATATTAATTTTTCAATTCCTAAAAGAAAGATTATTAAGTCTTTTTTTCATTTATATTGAAACTACGAAAAGATATCTATAAAATGTATAAAATTCCTCTTCGATGTCCTTTTTGATTTGTGAAAATGTCTCATAAAATTGACGTTAAATTATACAACTTATTTTGCAAAAACTAGACATTTCATAATAACGCACAAAGCATACTTTTACAAATGACATTTCCTCGTTTCCTTGTTTCGTTTTCAAAACATACAAATCGCGCCTAATAAGACATTACAAAAAATTTTTAATTAAAATCGCTGATTTTAGAAATTCAATAATTTTGCTGCTTAGTACCTTGAGTATGCATTTTAAAATCATCAAGAAATCGTATAGTGCCATATATTATGATTTTCTATATCGTTCTCATTCGTAAAATGTGTAAAGTTCTTATTAAAAGTATAAATGTATTTGAAAAATGCAGAAGTTGTATTTGTGTAGAAATATTAGTCTGGCAAGGTTATATAGTAATTGTTTGTTAAACTATTGTCAAATGCTTGCCGGACTAACTATTTCTCGCGAACATAAGGAAACTCGAACATCATTTCGCTGACTCTTTTCACCGTTCTTTACATTATGATTTTCATTCAATTTACAATTCATTTTCAAACATCTTGTCTTAATCATAGTTACGATATAATTAATACATTATTTGGCGATTATATCTTCAAATAGTGAATGAAACGACCGTATCAGTCGATTGATAAATCGTTTGACTTCACTTTTAACATTTCTCCGCGAGAAAAGACTCAACGAAATATAGTTTTGCACGTAACACATTTATTTTACACGAACACATCTCATTAAACTTACAATTAACTAACAATTAACTATGCGAATCATTAAAAGTACTGAACTGATTTCAAACGGATTTCAGAGTTTATGCGAAGTTTAATTTATATGAAGATTCGATCTCTATTTCGACTCGATGTGAATAATCTGTACCTTTGATTATTTGAAATACGCTTCTTCAGAATGGAATGTTAGTAGACGGGTTTCTTTTTCACCTATTTACAGAATATAAGAACTTAAAATACAACATAAATTGCAGTAGACGGTAATGTCGTTTGGATCAGATATTCGTCGCTTTCTCAAAGGATACATTTACAAATCTAATTTGTCTAAACCATTCATTTACAAGACTGGTCCGTGTTTCTGAAATGTACTTTATACACGTTTTGTTCACATTATATTATTTGTAACCTTGTGATCGTCTTCGTTTATAGCAAGAATAAATTACATGTAGTTATATTTTTGCTCTCGAAAATACGACTATACTGTGCACGTTCGCACATTTTCAGTATTATTAATGTCACTATATCATTATTTAATTATTATTTTCCATTTTAGTACTGTTGTAACATTTGAATAATGTTGGTATTAGAATGCACGTTAACATTTTTGTTTAATTTTGTTTCAATTGATTTATATTGATAGCATTATCATAGAGAACACCAACGCAAATTTCTTCCAAAGCGGGTTATTTCTTACATTTGTCTCAGTTTAATAACCCCCAGTAGAAAAATTTTTATCGTTATAGTTCTTTATGTATTATTGTACCCCCATAATATTAGACATAAAAAATTAATTACTTTATTTTATATATGTATATATAAATTGATTTTAAAAATAAAATGTACATAAAATAAACAAAAAAAGAATATAAAAAATATTAGTTATGAAAAATTGTAATAATTTGTTTAAGCTTTTTATTAAAAAATAGAAAAAAGAAAAAAATACAAAAGTTGCAATTACTTTGCAAAAAATAATTTCGCCTATATTTACACATTCTACTCGTTTGTGATTTACGAAACAGGTGTTTTTACATATTCTTTAATGCTCACTTTACCTCTTCTCACATTGAACACAATGATCCAAGATTTGATCACATTACATTTGTATATTCAACAATATCTATCGCGCATTCCTAAAGCGCATAGTACATTTGATCAAAAAATGACTGATGCTTTATTCGTCGACTTTGAATAGATTTTTCACACATGGATGGTCAAAATATCAGTGCAATTTGTACCTAACTGCTAGAATCGAATATAAGCTTGTTGATAACCATGATTGCCCGTAGAAGAGAAATCCACACTCGAAATAGTGTAAAGTAAAAAAAAATGTTTCGAAAATTTATAGTATATTTTCTCCTATATTAATTTAAATCAAATAATTTCTTACTATTCAAATTTTCAAAGAAAAAAAAATGAAAAACTTCGTTTATAACGAAAATTATTGAGGATTATTATTAATTTTTTTTAAATGACGTTGATTTTAGGGTGCCACGTACATTTTGGCACTTGTATTTGGCTATATTTATAATAATCTTTTTCTAATTCGGACATCGACTCATGCGACTCTGAGTACATCGTTGTATAACCAACGATCACATTTATTCAGTTAGTTATTTTTCATAGAAAGCAAACCATTTTTATCTAGCAAAACGTGTTACATATTACTAATTTTCTAATCAACTTTATCCATAATAAAAAATTTAGTGAAAAGTTGGAGCTACAATTTATTTTATTAATGTCTTTTAAAAATTATATTATCATTTAAAAGTATTCAAATTATTTACCATCTTTTTTATTTTCTAATAGTGAAAGAGTATTTAATTTAATTTCACTTCAGTCGACATATTTTGCCGTAAGCTTTATCGCAGTAATACAGAGTTCTTAAAGTACTCTGCAAACCTGAATATTTTTTATTATCTTAGCTAAATCTTTATAATAGATAATCGTGCCAATATACAATATTAAAGTGTAGTATTTAATAAGACATTTAATGAATCAAATAGTTATAAATTGAAATGGATAACTGTTAAAGTTATTCATGTTAATGCGTATTTATTTACCACTGAACATAAAATAATTCATCTGTATTGTTTTTGTTCTATTAACCTTTTATATATATATATCTTTTATTTTTGTTATTATTTATTAACTTGAATAGTTATCAATTGCAATTAAAAGTTTTATTATATAAATTTAAATTTTACGTATAAGACGTGAATACATCTCTGTTATGAAAATAAAAATGTATTAGCCAATTATATTTATTTGGAGTCAAAGGACCTGACTTACATTTGTTAAAACTTATTGCAGTGGACGGGTTAGAATACCACATATTATGAGTTCATAGATATTAATTATTCAATGTTGTTCCTGATTATGTAGTAAATTATACTAGGCCTGTCAAATGTTTGAACAGATCATGAACTATTCAGGAATTCTATTGTTTAAACAGTTCAAATGTTCAGTTTAAAATAACTGTCAATACCAAATTTAATACGATTATATTCATTAATAAAAACTATAATTAATTTTTATCTGATTTAAAAAGATATATCTATTTATTGTATAAATATTGTACGTAATATTACTTTATTCTCAACTAACACTCGAAAAAACCAATCAATCGTATTGATTATAAGCATCCAAATTAAGAAGTACAATAATGTTACATGAAATATTTTCATCATAAATAGATATATCTTTTTAAATGAGTTATAATTTCATTACAATTTTAATAGTAATTATAGTTATATTAAAATAAGTATTGATAAAATTAATTTTAACCGATTGAATATTTTCCTAATTTTCGGACATGTTCAAATAAGTTCATTGACAGGCCTAAATAATGCTTATGTATATATGGATATATATACGGTTTTAAGTTATACTATTATACCAGAATATTAATTAAGCAGACATGACTTTAAAAAATATGTGAGATTTAACAATAAAAGTATGGAAATGAATACTTGTGTAGGCTTACATGATTAGAGAACAAATTTGATAAAAAGTGTACTTATAATAGAGATAATATTTTCTGTATTAGTTACATTTAATCATGAATAGTATTTGTGTAAACTCTCAAAATTAAAAAGAACACAGTGATCAAAAGATAATTAACACTAATCACTTGGAAAAAGCACTATAACAACACCAAAAATTACATAAAAATTGCAGTACTGGCACATATACACGTGTTCTTTTTTTTTAATTTTCATATTTTATGAAACAGCGCTAACATTATACTCTGTTTTATAACAAAAATAATTGTTTATAGTTGAGTTTGGAAGAATCGGAGTCGAAAACCTGCACTAACATCATTAAATTAGACTTAATTATGAAAGTTTTTACAGCTCTGTGCGACACTTATTTATTTCGCGCGGAGATAATACGTAATTAGCAGAATATGGCAGGTATTATCCCTCAGTACATCGATTAAGTTTTTTATCTCTGTAGAACTATTTCAATTCTAAAATTAAAGAAATAGTCAGATCTGTGCACAGTTTTCATTTCTAATTTTATTTCACATTGTGTACTTCACATTGTGTAATAAAATAAAAAAAAGAAGTGTATGTAATTTTAAAATTTACTTTATTATGACAAAAGAAACTAGTTGAATGACAAAATAATAAAAAATCTGTTTGGGCTCTTTTATGAAAAACTGTAGAAATTATTGTATGAATGATCTAACTCAATCAGGTACAAGTATAAATATAAACTGCCCGGATGATGGATTGTTTTGACAGAATGACGGCAAGATAATTCCACGGCACATAGGGTAATAGGTACATCCAGTGAGTTCTTTGAGGCTTATAATATAATCCTCATTCTCCTTCCTTTGAATTTTATTATTTTTATCCGCCAAATCCTTGGGCAAGGTCAAATTTCTAGACTGGCAGTATTACTTTACACTTTAGAGCTGGTTAGATAAATATTCTTCGCTGTTTAAAATATTTACTTTGCCGACACGTCCGATTTTCTCTTCGACATGACAACAGGTATTCCACTTTGATTTACTTTGCTCCGGGGATTTTTCCCAGCACCTAAAATGAAATTAACATTTATCTTTAACTGAGAAACGTCAAGAAGTCATGATTTATATATAAAGCACTTCTAACTAAAAATGTAAACTGACAATTTATAGTGTCACACGTGAGCTATCATGATTATCTATAGCATTCCAATATATCTAACTAACAAGGGTCATTTTAACGCCAAATTTTCTAAAGGTCTACTTCTAAAGGGTCTACTCTACATAACGAGAAATCATAAACTAGAAAATAAAAGGAAAAGATTAAACTTCAGCAGTTCCGAAGTTTAATACTTCACACGTACTTTTGAAAGATCTACACCTGTAAGTGCTTGAACAGCAGGAGGCACTTGACCAACAAGACGGGTGAGTTCTCCGCTAGTTGCATCGTTACCACCCAATAGTACAATTTCTTCCGTCCTGGCCAAAGGAGCAGCGACTTCTGCAGCAATCTTTAAAAAACAAGATTGCGCGTGTAATAATTATAATTAAAAACGAAACACTCATTTACATTTTTCACAATATATATTCAGTCAGTAATATTTGTGACTGTAAAATATACATTTTAATATTAAGCATACTCATTAGCTGAATTTGAACAATATGTGTGAATTAATACGACTTATAAAATTAATAATTAATCTTAGGAAGATCATAAATAATTTAAATAAACATTTATTCAATTCAATCACGATTCCGAATATTACAAAAAAGTATAACTCTTATTCACAGCTATTAATTTATAAGTTACCTTTGGCATAGCATTTAATACAAGATTCAAAATAGCAGCATCTCCGTATTTCTTGTAAATGGACGCCTTCATGCGCATTCTATCGGCTTCGGATATGCCTATGGCTTTCATAGCATGAGCTTCAGCTTCACCAATCACCCGAATTCTCTCAGCATCAGCCTTTGCAGCATCCACAGTTTGAACTCTATAATTTAAATTTTAGTGTCAGTTTACATTGGTTGAGGAAACAATTAAATGACTCGGTGAAAAGCATTACGAAAAATAATTTTCCCAAGTTATATACACGTAAAAGTTGTGTAGAATTAAAATACCTTTTTCCCTCAGAAATCTTTCCAATTTTATAATGCTCCGCTTCTGCCGGTAAACGTACGGTACTTTGAAGTTCGTGCTCCTTTCTGCGGACTTCCTGATCTTCAACTTCAATTTGTTTTCGTCTCTCAACTACATCGATCTGGATTTCTTCGTTTCGTATTCGCTGCCTAATTTTTGCTGCTTGAAGTTCGTACGCTAACTGAGCTTCCGCTTTCTGAAGCATGCGAATAAGTGGCATTGGTTTTATATCCGAAATTTGTCATTAAAAATCATTTTATATTTAAATCATATATAATCAGTGGTGACAAATGAATTTAATCAACAAAAAAGCTTTTATTTTATAATTATTTTAAATGCAAAAGTGACATTGTTACTTACAGCAGTGTTTACTTCTTGATCAAAGTTAGCTTTTTGAAGTTGATACAATCTGGCATTATCTTCTATTTTAGTATCAGTGTTATATTTTATATCCATTGCAGCTTTTTCACATTCAGCTTCCTAAAATGAAAATGCTCATTTAAGTTTACATCCAGTATAATAATTTCTGTTCTAACTTTTTTTTGGATGCACTACAACAACATGAAAAGGATATTTACTCGAATTCCGGCATCGCGATTAGCTTCGGCAACGCCAACATCCGCGTCTCTTTTAACGGCCGCAGTTTGCGCTTTTCCCAGAGACGCCAAGTATTGCACATCATCATAGACATCTTTTATAGTGAAAGATAGAATTTCGATGCCCATTCGTCCGACATCCGGAGCAGCGACTTCTCGTACAAGCGCGGCAAATTGGTCGCGATCTTTGTACACTTCCTCTACCGAAAGAGTTCCTGTAAAATGATATCAATTATGTGATAGTTTTCTGATAATCATTTTGATCTGAATTTAACAACCATCAGCTAATACTTCACCCCTGAAATAATATTTTGTGTGTAAAAGAGGAAAAACTGCTTATAAAAACGTACAAATTTATTACGAGCAGAAAGACAAGGAGATATATTTTCTGTTTTTAAAAGTGAATGAAGAATATTAATAGACGTATTTGTAAAATTGTGAAACTGTGATTAAAAATTCAGATTAGACAGCTTATCATGCTAAATTTTACTCTTTCTTCGAGTACTCGTTTCTCTTATGACATAATTATCCTTGTAGAATATTAAATGAAGTAAAAACATTAATTATATTTCTCTAAGTATTGAACGAGCACCACAAATTTCATCAAACATTAACTTTAGCTTCAATATTTGCAAATCAACTTATAACGCCAAACAATTTTGAATTTCATACGATGCTTTTTTCAGATTGGTTTTATTATTGTTAAGGACTAAAATTATTGCACTATAAATGTAATTGGAGTATATTTTTTGTAAAGAAAAAGTTGATTCCACTGATATGCACTTGACTTTTCGTACTCAAGTTCACGATGGAGTTGCAGGAAGTGATTTTCAATTAATGTAATTGATAATAGACTGATGAAAGCGAATGCAAAAAGTGATTTCTTTTCTTTTTCGTATTACGAACCAAGAATAGCTCTGAGATGACCCTCTAACGTGGACAGAATGGTACTTTTGATTTCATGGACGTTTTTTCCGAGGAATTGCTCGCTGGCCGTGTGTAACAGTTCGTCGGCCTTCATGATTTTGCATTGCGCGACCCCCGTTACCGTCAAAGGCACACCTTGCGCTGTTTCCACGCTTTCGCAGACGGGATTCAACGTCATCACCTCGAGGGACAGACGTTGAACGTCGGTGACGAACCACCAGGTGAAAGCATAGCCACCCACGATGGTCCTTTTCTTCATGGAACCGCAACATCCTCCTGTAATTTAAACAAAACTTAATGAAATATGATTTATCCTTGAATTTTAATTAAATTTCTTTTTAGGAAAACGAAGAGCGCTGACCTTATTTAACAATACAAACCGTAACAGTTTATCAAACCGACTTGTTGACTTAATTTAAAAGTAATTAATTAAAATTATGTTGGACGACCAAGGTAGAAATCGCACTTTTATAGGTATTCATTATTTCAGTGGAAACGTGTGATTTGAAAATTGGTAACACATCGCGTAACAATTTTAACGGAAGCGACCTACGTGACGTTCAACAGGTATCTATTGTAAGAGTAGGTCAGACTCGCGTAATTAAGTACTTTAGATTTCACTACTTCCACCTTATTTAAGAAGATGAAACATGTCAAATAAATGGAACAAAACAAATATATTTCAACGAGAATTGTTACAACAGTCAATGAATATTCGATACACGGAGAGAAAAAAATATCAATTTTTAATGAAAAGTTTACTACTTTGGCATTATACTTACAGAACACCATTATATGGAAAACTAGTTCATTAAAATTTGTTAACTTAGTTTATTAAAAATAGTA
>JABFPN010001847.1:0-25897 GCA_022817305.1 Leptoteleia sp. ZL-2020 | reverse complement strand
TTTTTTTTTTTTTTTTTTTTTTATTTTTCTTACCGGATTTTCAATTTAGGTACAGTTTTAACCGTGTCCAAAATACTACGTTCAATGGAATGAAAACAAATCCGGGCAACATGACGACGACTCACTTAAAATAGACTAAACAAACAAACAAATAACAACAACAATAATAAAATATAATAATCGTTATTATAATTAGTAAATTCTGAATTAATTATGCAACGTCAACATTTTATTTGATTGCACTGCATGATGCACTTGGAGGGGGGGGGGGAAGTCCTTTCATGTTGTAGACATGGTGTAAAATACAAGGACGGAAAAAGAATAAGAATTTATTTCATTGAGACGAAAATGCAACATTCTTTTTTATCCCAATGACTAACATTTTGGCACATTGAAAATGACGCAAAGAATACGCGGAATTTTCTGCTTGAAGTTAAATAAATGCTTTCATTATCTCCTATAAGTCTTTCTCTTTCATGATTGGTAACGTAACAAGGATGAGACAAACGCGATAATTATGGTAAAAGATAAAACAAAATAAATAACATTAAATAATAAATTAATTCTTCTTATACCGCGATATAATGTATATCAAAACCAATGGTGTGTCTCGTTAGAACTCGGAATAGAAAGCGATGACCGACGACCCGCTTCAGTCCAATTCTCCAAAGTTATTTACATCTCGCGTAGTAACAAATGAGAATACTTGTTTGAAATTTACAATTCTTACAGCAATACTTTCGGTAAAGTAGTTTTCATCGAACCGTCCGCGGACCGTTCTTTTATATGATATATATATATGTATATATATTTTGTCTGGATCCTCGGCTACGATATCACATGTGACAAATTACGCACAAATGGCCGCAGTTTAAAAGGTTCTTCTCAAGTAACGTCATCGTTGATGATGAGTCCATGACATTTCCTTGGCATTCAGTTCTTTCGAATGGCATACAGAAAATAATGGTACAATTTGCATAACACCAGTGGCTCGTGTTTTGTTCGGTGAATGCTGACTGACTGACTGACTATAAAGAATCAAAATTTGACTCTCTATCACTGTTTGCCTGAAACAATGGAAAAGAGATAACAAGTAAATAACAATGGCTTGAATGTTTAATTGAGGATGATAAGGAGGGTCGTGCTGTGTGTGCCACCCCACCCATCCTGTCTGTTGCCTACCCTGTCAGAGTTGTAAAGTGGCGGATGCTGAGCGGGAAGTCGCAAGGTACTGCCGAGATCTCTCTCAGCCATTGTGTGGCCCTCGCTGGCACTGTCACGCATGTCCCTGTTGTCCTTTCTATCCGAACTAGCCAGCTTCGTGGATGGTTGTATCGTCGTTTCACCGCACGATCGGGCGAGGGTCGATCCGGCTTCGCCCAGATCCAATCGAAGTAACTGTTTGGTTGAGGGTTGGATGGACGTTTCGCCACACGAACGTATTATAGTGGATTCCAAGTCACCTTGGTAATCCGTACCTTGATAGACTTTCGTAATCGATTCCACGGTACTCTCGCCGCAAGATCGAACCAATGTCGATTCTGCGTCAACCATTCGTGTCACCGTTGCTGATACCTGAAAGTTAACAACAACAATTGAATTTAGCAATGCAAGATAGTTTAATTTGAATCCCCGCGTATTTTGACTTTTACGTTGTGAAATTTAATAACGCTTGGTAATAAAGTACAATAAAATGAAATGTTTTATTACTTGGAAACCCGCGCTCACTAAAGCCCCGCTAGGAGACATCGGAGCTTTAGAAGGTCGAATCTCGGCTTCTTTAAATTCATTACTGACGACGCTTATTTTGCGGTTAGAGGGTTGATGAGTTCCGGTATCCAAATAATCTATCAGCTTGTGTTCTTCAGCAGCAAAAGTACTCATTGATTTATAATTTTGTGGCGTTTGAGGAGCTGATCGATATTTCGCTCGAGGAATCATCACCGTCAACGACCGGTCTCGTTCAGTATTACTTGGAACTGCATATTCAACAATGCAATAAACCAAAGATTAATTTTTCTTTTCACATTACCATTACGTACGGACAAGGAATGTATAAAATTTTACCGTGAGCCATTAACGGAGTTGGTTTCCTTTGCGGCGAATGCATGTTTCGGCTAATTTTTCTCACTGGCTTTTTCATGGGTGGTGCAGGAGCAATCATTTGCGGAGGTGGTGGCAAAACATGCGGAACATGATGGGGTATGGCTAATTCAGTTATACTTCCTTCACTACTACTGTCGCATCCTGTTCCTGGTATCATTGCTCTTCTATCGCAAGAAGTCCGTTTTCTGTTTGGATGACGATAAGCCATACCAACACAAACAGCTAAAAGTCCAAGGAGTATTGCTCCGGTCGTAACTAGCGCAATTAATAAAACTAAAACATTAAAAAATTATCATTAATACGAAATAATATTATTTCGCTATAATGTTATTATAATAATAATAATAATAATAACAATAATAATAATAATAATAATAACAATAATAATAATAATAATAATAATAATAATAATAATGTATTCTCATTATATCGCTTGTGTGCCACACGGTATTGTACCTTTAAGATTAACTTGACATTTCTGGCCACTATGCCACGGGAAACATTCGCATGCTTCTTGACCCAAAGTATTTGTTACGCAGTGACCTTTATAATTGCATCCTGCACATCCCAATGGCGCTTGAGAGCAAATTCTTCCAGCGTACGTTGGATTTTCCGACAAATCAGCCCATCCTTCCTTACAAGAACATTTATATGTACCCCACAAATTGAAGCATGCGGCATTCGACGAACAATCGTGATAAGGTCCTCCTTCTTTCGTATTACATTCATCAAAGTCTGACGCATCAATCTTTAAAAATAATTATACAAAGACTCGTAATTAAAATACAACAAAATTTAAGAATAATATTTTATATTTCAGTATTTCATTAATAATGAGAGTGAAATAAAAGTATTAAAAGTAAAACATACCAAACTAAGATTTTTCGACGCATAAGCCTCAGTTCCACCCAAGCTGTAATTACTTCCGACAAGGTATTTCTTGATCACGTCATTTAATTGATTTTGTTCTGTATTTTCAGTTAACTGAACATGGAAAAATACTTGGACGGGATTTTTGGGTACAAAACCAGCAAATTTGAGTCCAAGGTATACATCTCTCAAATCGCCTTGCATCATAGTTCTATCGAAACTATCTTGAACAATTCCAGCCAGACGTTTGTATTCGACAGAAGATGTATCATTGGGAATGGAGGATTGCAAAATTTGCTCTTGGCCAATGTGATTTAAACCAATACGAAGAGTGTAAGTATAATTCGCTAAAAATGACTTTCTAGTTAGAAACATATCTGATTGTTTAATTTAATTCAACAAGGAATGATTGTGTTGGACTTACGCTTGCAAGGTCGGTCTGGGAACATGCGAGCAAATCCGGGTCTACAAACGCATCGCATTTCATCGCCAACACTGGCGCAAACTTCGAATTTCGCAGATTTACATTCGGGCATACACTTGTGAATCGGGGGACGTAGAGGAACAATTGACGCGCCTAAAGTGCTACCAGCCAATACACGGTGCACTTCGTTCGTATCCATATCTTGTTCATCTCGGGTAATTTCTTCATCGCCATATTCTGCTTCTACCTATAATTAGAACAACAACCCTGTATACATTGTGTATTTATGAATTTCCTTAAATTTCATTATTATACTTAGACTTTTATGATATTATATCGTTATAATTACCTCTTCCGAGCTAAGCTGAGGTGGTTTTTGGTCACTCATTACCACTAAGATAGAATCAATATCAGAATCTTCTTCGTATGTAGTTTTAGTTACTGGATGAATGATTGTTGATGTTATTGTTGAAATAATGCTTGTTGGTCGAACTGTTTCTGTTACTGTTTCTACTTGTGTAGATGTTAATGTATGAGTGATCAATAATGTTTTTGTGGTTGGTGGAGATCCTAAAACTGATGTTTCAGTTCTCGTAATAGTAGAAGTTTCAAATCGTGTTACCTAAAAAACATAAGCATTATTGATGATTTAATGATAAAAGATTTTCAATTTCAGATGAAATTTGTCCAATTAAAAAAAACCATTTCATTTTTGATCAACGTTACAACTTTTATTGTGATCATTGTCAACATATATGGATCTTGAATTAACAATCTTTTACATTATTATTATTATATAAATATTACGTTACCTCTTTCGATTTCATTTTCTTTGTTGAAACTGGGCCAGATCCATGAGCAGTAATACCAATAACATCTTTTATTGTTTTTGTATAATTATCACCATACATATCAGATGATTTAGTTGAAGTATTCATAACTTTTCTTGTTGAAGTCTTGTCTGCAGATAGTGGAATATTAATTCCTTCTCTATTTCTCATAATAGATTTATCGTGCAGTTTTGTATCCATGGTTTGAGTAGATTTATAATTTTTAATTATTGTTGCATCATCAATCGGTTTAGTTCTAATATGATTTCTTCCGGGAGTACTACTTTGTTTTTCTAAAAATTCTGTCGATTCATGTTGAATGGATGGCACCGTTAATTTTGTACTTGGTTCAAGAGTTATTGATGGTTCAAGGTGATCATCATACATTATTATGGAATCTGTTGGTTCCGAGTCAGAGTCTTCATTGCTTGCAGATATTTTAGTGCGCTTTTCTTGAGTTATAGATGGTTTAAGAATTGTTGGCATCACCAAATTCGTAGTCACAATGGTCGTTGGACGAATAGTATTTCTGTAAAAAATATATGAATATGCATATATGTATATACACGTTGACAACTTTTATGAAAATAAAGTTATTGTACTTTAAAGGAATTTTCGTAATTACCTAGAAACTGGCCTGGTTTCAAACGGTCTTGCAGTATAAACGCTAACTTTATTAGACGCTGGTACTCCGACAACAACTGGAAGATCAACAGTTCCATGCACAATTGGAATTTTAGATTCTATGTCTGGAACCACAGGAATATGGGATGTTGCAACAGCTGTTGCTATTTGGATGGAACCGGATGCAGCTAATGCTGGTTTCACTGTAGTGATTTCTGGTAGCGATTGTGAAGTTTTTGTAATTACAGGAGGAGGAACCATATCCTTTAGACAAAGATTAAAGCATATCTATTATAAGCATAAGTTATAATAACTAAATAGTTTACGTGTAAATTGTTTAATGAATACTTGTAAGCAATTAAATGAGTATTCATAAGTAAAGGTTTATCGGTATCTAGTTATTATTTATAATGCATCATATCATATTATATTGATCTCTGTGTGACAAAGGTTTACACGTGACCGAGTTATTACATAATAACTACCATTTATTTACATGATTTCTAGCGTTAAGTTATGCAGAATAAACTGCTAGATTTGTTACGCTAAAAAAATTAATGCAGACTATATAATTGTCTTTATTTTATTAAAAAGTCTTAAATGTGTTGTTAGTAATAGGTTATTAAAATTTGGCAACTTTACCTGTGACAAAATGTCAGCAAGGAATGGTCTTCCATGTGAAGATATTGGATTAGGAGGTGCCATACTAACTTTCGGTGTCGGATGTTTGATAGTAATGCTATTTTCATTCAGCGGAATGTATAATGGTGGTGGCCTTAACCCAGCTTCATTTGGATCTTTCTCTTTAGGTCTACTTGTTGTAGTTATATGGACGGGTGGAGGTGATAATCCAAGGACATCTGACGGCAATGGTGGAGGCCTCAGGCCTTTCTCCGCTTGAGAGTGCTTTTGATTGATAAGAGGTTTTCGCGGTGGCGGTACCATACTCTGCGAAGGCACATGATTTATCAAAGGATTGATTTTCTTATTGCTCATGAACTCATCTCGGCTTGTATTTTCAATACTCGACGAAGCGAAATTCGTTTGGAAAGCTGTGTCTAAACTTTCTTCTGGTTTAATGATATGCTTATTGGGGAATACCAATGAGGGTCTTTCGGTAAAAATTTTAGAATTGTCATTATTTGTTACTTCTACTGGAATAGAGAAATGGGTGTTCGGACGAGCATGGGCATTTGTAAGTTTTGAATTTCCAGAAGATATTGTAACTGGGCTTGGAGTTTGAGGTCGTGGTTTCGTCATGATGTGTGGATAATCAGGATGAATTAATGAAGTTTTGTCTAGTCCAAAGCGCGTATCTTTCACTGGCTTTTGATAAGAATGTAAATTTGATTGATTTCTATAGCGGTTTTGTACAAAATCATTATTTTTCACATTCTGTTTATATGGATTTGTTATTTTTGATGTTGTATGAGGGTACGAATCAGTCTGCTTAACTCCATGTTGACTATCGTTAAGATTATCACTGGAATTATATTTATTGTTCTGAGGAGTCTTTGATACAATTGTTGGACTTTGTACGTTGGAAAAAGGTCGACTGTGACCATTTGGTTCTGTAGAAGAATTATCCTCCGTAATTTTCGTTTTCGTAAAATCTTCTCTGTTAAATGGCCTAGGTGATGAATAATTAATATCCATGTTTAATTGTGTCGAAACGTGGTGATTAGCTGAACTGTCAGGTGATTCTTTCATTGGCATTTGATCTGAATCTACGTTGACCTTAAACGGAACACTATGTATTACAAGTGTTTCATAGGATTTATCATAATAATCTGGATTAGTTTGAGTTTCTTTTGTTATATTCGCTTTCATCTGATTACTTGAAATCGAACTGCCAGTTACTTTCAAATTCCAAGTGTAATTTCCTTTATTATCAGTATTATCAGTGTGTTTGATATTTTCTTGAGTAGATTCATTAGTTATTTTATGCCTATTTAAATAATTAACAACTTTCACATTATCCGAAGCCTCGACATTTGAATCATTTGAATCTTCTTGTTCTTGATATTCCTGCTCTTGACCCTGTACACTAGATTCCGGTTGTTTATCATCTTGGTTTGAAATCGGATTATGATATTCCACTGCGCCAGTTGGTAATTGATCTTCACTGTTACTAGGTTGGAACATAGTGAGTGGTGGAGGATTTGGTAAAGAGAGGGTTTTGTTTGAGAACATATGAATTTGTTCCTGTAGATTTGTCTGCAAAAGAAAAAATGTAATTTGTTTTTTAACATTTTTGTATTTATTTCTTTCTATTTATTTTTCTCCGCGTAGCAATAGAAATCTATACTGTACCTGAGGATGATTATTGAATTGTGTCGCAGGTCTTTGTGGTAATTCTATAGCAACGTTGTATGTATAATTAGGTACTCTTTGCGATTCAAAATTATGCACTGGTTTATAATTATTAAATGCTGGTCGCGGTGGAGCCGTCAAGTCGTTTTCAATTTTCGGAGGCATTCTTTGCGGTGGATATCGCATGTGAACTCCGGGTCTGTCAAGCCGGTGAGGTCTGTTTTGATTGAACAACGGTCCCCGTGATGGAAGACGTGGCGGCCTTGATGTCGGTGGTGGCCTTGGTCGCCTTCCTGGTGGTATTCTTAACGGCTTCTTATCAGATTTCCAATTGCTATTCGAAACGACTTCATTACCCGAATCAGTTGGCTTTCCAAACGGTGAGTAATCTTGATGAGCTAGATCACTTTGCGATATAATTTCAGTCCTTCTTGGAGGGGGTAATTCTGTTGGTTTATGTAATTTCGAGTGATCTCTTCTCGGTGGAAAATTTGAGTTTAATATATGCGGAGGTAAATGATGACGATTGTTTAACGATTCTGGCTTGTGATGTACCAAAATTTCGGTATGAAGGTGTCCTTGGTTACTGTTAAGTATTTCAGGACGGCGAGAAGGATATCGATCCTGTGGTGGTCGCTTGTCAGGTCTTCCAGCTACAGTTTCACCTTGGAATTGATTTACTGATAAGGGTATTACCTGAGGTTGCTTAACCGCATTAAGTTTTTGATGCGGTAGTTTTAAATTTGTTGTGGCAAATGAGGAAGCATAATGGGTTGGATCGATTTCCGGCTAAAATAGAGTATTAAAAGTTATGAAAATTTTAGTAATAAAAATAAACCAATAGTTATGTAAAAAACCATTTGTTGGAATTTAATGAAAATATTGGAAATTATACTTTTTCGAGTTGACAAAGTATGCGAGTGTAATAATGAATATTCGAAATGCATGACAAGTCGTTTAATGTAAGCGACTTACTTTATAATTATGATCTGTTTCTGGATGTGGAGAAGGGTCATCAAAATACTGACCACTAATATGGGGCTCATTAGTGTCACCAAAAATTAAGGCTTGAGTACCACCTTGTGGAATAACAACGTTTGCCACTTGACTTGGCTGAATATTAACTAAAAGTGGTTGACCAGTGTCTCTGTCAATGACATGGGGTACTTGATGAACCATAAGTTTAGGTACAATTGGCTTCTTCTTTATTTGATCTTCATTACGCAAATCATGATTTTGATCTTCAACTGCGTGAACGTTATTCCACGATTTATCATTTGATCCACCGTCAACATAAAGCTTTACCTAAAACATGGTTATATATTATACATTTTATGAAATTCGTTGCCTCTTTAGTTTTTCTTTTTAACTAATAATTGTTACGAACAATGTTACGAATGTACTGCTTACCTCAGTTTCGACATTGGACGAGCCTGATATAGGATCTTTGGGACTCCACTTGTCACGACGATTAATAGGATCCTGTTTCATTAAATTATTATTGGAATTTACGTTCCCATTTGTATTTAAAGGGGGTTTCAAAAGCGGATCATTCTCTAGAATATCGTGCTTGGAAGTTATTGCTTTTGATGGCGGTGATTGAATAGGGTGCAATAATTGAGGCCGTTTATCGGATAAAAAAGTCTGCGATGGTACGGTTTGTTTGATATGATCTTCGTATATTTGATGAGCCGGTAAAATTTCAAGTTGTTGATTAATTAGTTTTGTACTCGGTTGAATATCTTGATCAAGGACCTCGAGAACTGGGTGAACTGGTATGCTTGGAACTGGCAAAGGTGGTGGTTTCATGCCAACGTGTTCGTCCTTGAGAAAAGTATTGGGTGGTCGCGGGCCTATTTTTCCGGGCTTTCCAATGATAACGTCGCTGTTTGCCAAAATAACTTCACCGGGCGAAATAGGGATGCCGTCGGATAAACTGGCAGTTACTTTGTGCCTTGTTTCGGGTATATGATTCGGATTGACATTCGCCAAGTGAGCTGAAGAGCATGTCAAAACATTGTGACATTAATTATTTTTGTAATATAATTAATTAGCCCTTTGTAGAGATAACTTATGATTAAACGAGATGAATTTATTTGTTATTGCATTACTTATCAACATTATGTAATTTTGTCGTGAAATTGTTCATATATTACCAATGTTTTGACTCTCGGCTGTTTCTATGTCGCCGTCTGCAAAGTCTGAAACCGGAATATAGATGGGAGATCTTTGTGTTGTTGTTGTTCCCGGCGCTTCGGGTATTGCGGATATTGCGGCAGTATCATTTCGGCGAGAAGCGGAAGATTTCCCTTGAAGCAAGCCTGCCATTGCCGTAATAACAGGCCCAAGCGCTGACAAACTATTGATTCCGAGGGAACCCAAGCTTAACAGATCACTCATCTGAAGATCACCGCTACTTTGAGCCGGTCGATTATCTTGCGTATCGCTGTTTACTGTTTCACTCATTTCCTCCGATGATTCGTCCTGAAAATAAATCCATAAACCGTTGAAAATGAACAGCGGGAACAGTTAACGACTATTATCAATTTAATCAATTGCCCGACTATAATTGCAACTAACGAAACACATAATAATAATTTACTTGAACGTGTTCGCTTTCAGATTCCACCGGCCTCGAAGTAACGTCATTAGTTTCCGAATACGTTTGATCTAAGACAGTCGACTGCGTAACATCTTTATCAACTTTTTCGAGGCTCGATGTAGCGGTCGCCTCCGGAGTTGCTGTCAGCGTTGGATTTATCTGATCTTCGTCGTCAAAAAAAATGATGGTCGAACCGGTGACAACATTTTTCACTGAATCCGAATGATGAGAAGAAGTGAGCAAAGCATTCATGTATCCTGCATCTAATAAACTGGGTGCAATAGACTCGGTTACAACATTCTCAACTATATGCGATCGCGAAGATATCGTCGTGGACGTTTCACCATCTGCTCCGGCCTATTAAACGAAATATAATGACATAAACATCAATTCAAGTAAGTGTACACATATATAAAGCTTTGGACATCGTGTTTAAAACGAATGCAAACATTGATTATATTTTATACTTATTAATATATACGATAAAGAGCACGAAATATAAACCTAGAAAAATATATTGTATATACGTCAAGAGTTGATATTGATATAAAATAGAAATAATTCGAGCGTTTCATTACCTGTAGTAGTGTGGTGAAATAAGTATAAGTCGTGAGATACGTCTTTGTGGCAAATATTTGTATTGGTTCTGGCGTTGCGTTCACTTGTATCGATTTAGTCGTGGTTTTTCTCGACGGTGCTTTTTCCAATACGACATCAGTCGAGGTAGCTACATTTGTTCTAACTACTGTACTATCTTTTTCTACGAGGGTATTGAAGTATGTATAAGTGATGTAATACGTTTTTGTTACATCAGGTGCCACAGTGTCGTCTAGCGCTGTTAAAGTTGTCGCCACGCTTGTTGGTTTTGGTGTCGGGCCAGATTCCGTTATAATCAACTGTAATAATGATAAAAAAAACACACCCACACACACACACACATAAATCAGTTAAAAAACTAATTACTCGACGCAACCCTAAGTAGTATCATCGTAAATACGGTTCCATAAGCATGCAAAAATCTAATTATTATGATTGTAAGAATGATACATTCGTCGTACTTGAGTAACTGTATCGCTTGCGGTCTCGATCCTTGTTCGACCATCCTCTAAAAATGTCTTTTCCAATATCCTTGTACTTAAATAAGTATTAGTCTCCGGCCTTGGAGCTTCTGATGGTTCCAGAATCATGTCTAGGTAATGCTGCGGTGCGGTAACTGTATTCATAATCACTCTAGTGCTACTCTCCAGAGCATTATTTTCATCTGGATGTTCCGTATTTAATGTTAGATATATATACGTTGTTTTGAAAACCTCGGTGTGAAGAGTGGGCGAAGCCTCGAGGGTGTAAGCTGCTGCTTCGGACGCTGGTTTCCGATGCCTTTCTTCCGTCGCAGTGTTTGCAATTACCTGTAAATAAGGTCAACTTCAACATGAAATTGTAAATACGTTGACAAATGAAAATTGATAAGAAATCAAATATTATCCATATTATTTAAGTAATTTAAAACAAAATTAAACTTTTTTGCTTATAGTAAAATATATTTTATCCACAAAATGAGGACATCAATAAGACAATATTGCATTAGCATGAATTAACGTGTGGCAATGGTTCTTCTAACAAAGGGAAATTGACTTTTTAGTCAAGTACCTGTTGATCCGTGGTCACCATTGTTGTACCATCTTTTGTAATTGTATTGAAATAAGTGAATGTAGTTGTACAAGTTTTTGTAACAAACTCATTCGGCCTTTCTTGTGGAAGTAACATCACTACTGCATCTGAAAGTGTTAATGTTGGTTGCATATTTGAATTTTCCCATCGCAAAGCAGGAGTAGGTCCAGCTACGATAACTTCAACGCCGTTCTTCATCACACGCGTTGCTAAATTGAATCTTCGTCCTTCTTCTTCATCTTTCTCATCGCCTTCATTGTTTTTCTCCGTAATTTCTGTTATTCATTTATATTTTAATAATAACACGCAAATAATTATCAAATTTAACTGCATCAAGAGAGTTTCAGGAAAAATTAATTTTATATACAAAACGTATTTAAGTGAAAAGAAACACTGTTGTGTTCAATATTAATAATATTTCAACATTGCAAGATGTAATTGTAGTAAAATATAATTCAACAGTGGATCCGAAAATTAATAAATTATTTTATTTACACATAGATTGTTTGTACTATTTATATTATGTACATAATATACATTAATCTAATTTGTTAAGAAAAATAAAAATGTTTATACATACGGAGCACAGAATTTCGGTGAAACATCTTTAGAAGGCTGAGTTTCAGAAGCTTATTTATATAAGCGCATTTAAAACTTACGTAAGACGGAAGAATAAGTTTGACAAAGAAACAATATTTTAGATAATTATGATACAGAAAAACGTACCTGATAACCAGTGCTACACAAACTTTATACAGTTTTTGTTTGAGATAAACTTGTAAATGAAATATTTTGTAAAGCTACAAGAAATATAAAATTCTTTCTGGTTCTTTAAATAACTTTTAAAGACAAGTTATATAAAATAATTTACGCAACACCTTTAAAGGTTTTTAAAAGATACTTTTATATTATAATTCCAAATAATATTAATGCAAATTTATTTTAAATCCGGTCTTACATTTGCACAAGCTTTATGTAATTACTGGTTATTGGACCATTAATCAAGATAAAAATTTCATAGTAAAAGTATTAGAATATTATATCATATAATATACAAGTGTACATACAATATGGTTGTTCGGTATGAGTACTTGAAATGAAAACAGCTATAATATAGGAAGGACATAAACAAGCTCCATATATTTATAACTGCATGTGTACTGTCATTCTTTTATTATACATTTGTATTTCAATATTTGTTTATATTTACATTATCTTATTATTAGAAGTGATTGCTTTCATTCATGTAGATTGTACTATAATGTTTAATCTGTATATATATATATATAAAAATGAATTGTTGCATGTATGAAAGTCCATCACTTCAGAACGGCTAAGTCGAATTGGCTGACTTTTTTGTTGTTGTTTATTCGCCATTGTCAGGACGAGGTTTATGCGAAAGAAAAAGTTTGAAAATACAATTTTTGGTTAGTGATATTTATACAAATTAACGAAACTAACCCTAACAAGTACGATACATGTTTTTTTTTGTTGTTGTTGTTAGTTTCATTAGTTTGTTTAAATAATCATGGTTGGTTGGATCCCATAGGGGCAGTACCAAGTGTCAAAAACTCGTACTTCCAAAGATATACAATATCGTCTCTAGGGTGACAATCTTCTCACACCGAAGTGACGCAGTACGTGTTTTCTGTGTACTTTTTCATACTGAATACGACTTGTACCCGTTAATTATGTGAAGAAACAAATAAGTAAATAAATTTATGATGAAGCGGTAAAGGAGTACTCACCACTGCTGCAATCTGGATTGTTTTCAATAGCTGTAGATCTCATCGTCGTAGCTGCAATAGGAGTGACTGTTACTGTAACGGGTACTGTTAAGGTCAACGTAGTAACTCTTGGTCGTACAGTTGTTGAAGATGTTACTTCTGTCTCCAGTCCATTAAGTTTCGTAACAACGTAAGTGTACGTTCTTAATCTCGTCGATGTAACTGTTGTTTCGGTATAATATACACTAGTTTCTAATTCTGGCGTGGGACTTAACGAATCAAAATTTTGCACCGAAGCTACATTTTCCGAGTCCAGTAATACTGGCTTAGAAGGCAAAATCTGCGGGAAGTCAGGTCGAGAAAGTGAAAGATATAAATCGTCGGTTAATCCAGATTCGATATCTTCGGGTGTCAGAGACGTTAAAGTTGTTGTGATCTGATTTGGTGTAATAGATGTAGGCAGAGGTGTGTCTGCACTTTTAACAGTACTGCCCAGTGATAAATCCTCGCCAAGGGGTATTACACTAGGGATATACGTCTCTCCTGAGTCTTCTTCACTTTCTTTCTCACTGGTCCAATCTTTTTGCGACGGGCTGACATTGATGTTAATTGAATCTGTATCGGTTTCGATAGGTTTCACGGTCAATGCTTCATCTGGGATTTCTGTTAATGATTCCGTAATAGATTCTGTTGTTATATCATACAATGTTGTTGATGGTTTTTCATCCTTTGCATCATCTTTCTCGTTAGCTACAATCTCAGTTTTGTTTTCATTATCAGTTTGTGACTCTGTTACTAATAATGTACTGGGCGATGTTACACTTTTATCAGTAACGTTTGATATTTCTGCATAATCATCTAAATCTTGAGAAACATTCGAGTGGTCCTTTAATTTTTCTCCTTCAACATCTAAACTTTCATTTGCAACTTCGTCTTTTGTTGTAGTAGTGATGCCGTAATCATCTGTAGTGGTTGTCATCTCTTGTTCAACTTCAGTATTAATTTCTGTTGTTGTAATTGTTTCAGTAATATCGTCATGCTTTTCTTCAGGTACAATAACTTCGGTTGTTATATCTTTGTCCGTCGTTGTTTGTTCAGTAGATACAACTGGTGTAGTATCAGGGGTGGTAGGTTCTTGCTCAGTTGTCGTCGGAGCATTAGTAGTATGCTTATTATAAGAATTATCGTTAATTTCTTCTCCATCGTCTTCTTGCTCAACGTCGGAGGAAGGTGGGAAGAAGAAATTATCAGTTATAATAATGGGGAAGCCCTGTGTGGTGGTAGGTTCAATTTCATCCTCAGTATACCGAATAGTATGTTCAGGATGTGTTTTACGACTTGTGAAATCATAAAAAATTGGCGTCTCTTCTAATATCGGCGTGTTTTCAAAATTATTGTTATCAATGTTGGAAATAGTATCATCATCATCATCATCATCTTCATCTTCATATTCATCATCCGACGGTGCTGAATAAAATCCTGTAGTAATAATAGCAAGAGTAGGTGTCGGTTGGGGTACAGGTCTAACAGTAACTAGTTTTTTACGAGTCACCCTTTCGCGGTACGGTTCACTTGTACTAGGACCTAATTTCCTTCTTCGGGTAATTGTAATTTTGTGACGGCCATTTTTTGGCTGCCACGCAGACGTTGGAACGTCATTTCCATTCCTAGTATCGTGGGCACTAAAATTACGAACTCTCGTGCGTGTGACGACAACTCTTCTCGGTGTACTTGGTGAGAAATTGACAGGTTGTGCCACCGAATATGGAACCAGTGGTCTGCGGCGCACAACTGTTACAGCGTGCTGTCGAGCACTTCTACTTCGCACAATCGGAACAACAATTCTCACTTTCTTTCTAGGTGTTCCATCGTCATTAAGATCCTCATCCGCTATTTTATCATTTTCCGGAGGATGTCGAGCGTAGTAGTTATTTCGATTGTTGTAAAACTTTGTTCCATCTTTGTCGACAACGGCAGTTAGATATATATCTGGAAAGGTGTATCCGATTTCGAGTTTCATTCATAACAGTCATTTTACACCGATAAAAGCAACGTCGCATAAATACCAAAACTAAAAGCTGTCGCCATAATACACCAATTGGTTTCAGAGTTGAATATCAATTTAAATACCCTCGAGTAAAACAATTCATTGCGTTTTTTTTTGTTTGTTTGTTTTTTTGTTTTCTGATAGCATATTCTTTCGGTCTCAGACATTCGCTGTGTGGGCGCGCGTGCGGCGGCAGTAATAATAATGGCAGTGGTAATGGCAAGATTGTCAGGCCGTTAGTAAGGTAAATAGAAGGGAAGATATGAAGGACATTGTTCCTTAACGCAGTATGTTAACACGAGTCATTGATTGAACTAATACAAATTTGAGTTTTTTTTGTTTTACTTAATATTATTAGAATTTCAAGGACTTTCCGCGATAAATTAAAGTATTATCTTATCAATCTTGTTTGGAAGTAGACTCATCATCCTTATATAATAAACGTCTATTACTTATACTGATATATAATTTAACTTAAATCATTAGTTTCAATCTAAATCCAAACAATTTAATAAAAGGCGTTAGATAGTTGTGCGTAATCAGGGTAATTGTGTGCTCATTTACCCTCCCTCCCTCCCTAACCTAAACTTTTTACGCATGAAATCGATGTTTTTTTTTGCGCTGATAACAAATAATATTAAAAAAAATATTGCTCTCTAACGGAACATTGGCCAAAACTGGATAAAAATTGTAATATCCTTTCATAAGTAAGAAACAGTTAAATTTTTTTTACGGAATCGTTAGATTTCACGTGAAAATAGTTTAGGTTAGGGGGAGGGGGTGAACAAGTACACAATTACCATAATCAGATATTTATAAATGTATCCGTTGTATAATTTAAACAAAGTTCGTTAATTTGAGTATTCCATTAACATATAAGCCCGATTATTATCTGATAGTGCATAGTGGAGTTTCATACGAAAAAAGGGACAATTATGTAACAAAGCCAGGTCAGATCAAGCATGAATGGACGTAGATATATACCGTCCGACGTCACCCACTACGCTCTCGAGACTTTCGGTCGGTGCGTGTGCATTGATGGATTCTTCACTTCCGGATAGAATATGAGAGGTGGATTGTGGCGCAGCGTTTAATGATGGTGAAATAGACGGAAGGATTGTGGTGTCTTCGATTTGTCTTCTTCTTCTTCTGTTTACCGCCGTGCTATCTTCTCCAACTTTAACTGTGCTCAACACAGTGCTAAACTCTCCAGGACGCTTTCCAGATACATATAAGGTTATGACACTAGATTCTGGGGTCGGATCAGGAGCCTGTTCTTTTTTAGAAATTGTCTTGCTATTTCTGCTGCGAGTACGTGACTTGGATGGTTTTTCGTATTCTTCTTCAGAAATATCTTCGTAACTATCTGGCTTGTAATCAAAATCAACTGGTTGATTTCTTCTTTCTGCTTCTCCAGGCAATGTATTGCTCTGCGTTAACTGTGGAGCCGCTGCGAAAAGTGGATCCAACAAAGGATTGACTTGTGGCTGCGGCTGAGGCTGTTGAAGAAGGTATAACAAGGAATTCAGGCTTGCCGCTGGTAATGCAGCGGTTGGTGTTACTACGACTGTGTCAGTAATGAATTCGGTAGCTGTCACAACATCCGTTGAGGTATCAACAAGTGTTGTTAATATTTCTTTGCCTCGGAATGTTAAAGGAATCACAGTACTCTGATGTTTTGTGATAGTGGTCACATAAGTCGTGGTCCGTGTGTCGTATTTAGTAGTGGGTGTTGCTTGTGTTGCTATCCCCTGTAATAATGGATTCGGTTGTCCTAGTTGTCCCAAGAGAAGCTGAGATAGTAAAATGTTTGCTAATGGTGCGTTACCCCCAGGTAAGGAAGGACGTATAGTTGATACTATGTTTTCTACTGAGTAAATAGTTGTAGGTACAATTACGGATTGAGATGCTCTACGACCGCCAAAAGTACTTAAAGTATGAGATAGCCGAGTTGTTGGAGTTTCATGTAGGAGAAAACGAGTTATTTCAACTTCACCTTGAGTATTTGTCCCTGTAACTTCGCTTGCAATTACCACCAGCTGTCTACCGTCTCCGCCTACGACAGTACTATAACGATCTGGTCCTAACACTTCTGTACTTGGTTGAGCTGTTATAATATTTCTCTGTTCTGTCACTCCATTATTTACAACTGGAATTGTTACTTCCGTTGGCACATAATGAGTCACGGTGATGGTCCCATCCGACTCTGGTTGATAAAATGGCGTCTGTCGAATATCTTCAAAGGAATTTCTTCCTCTTTGAGAAGTCCTTCCTCGATTACCATTTCTACTCCTTCCAGAGGAACGTGTATTTGATAATCTCCGAGTGTTTGACGTGTCAGATAATGTGCGAACAGATCCATTTCTATTCCTTGTATTACTCCTTGACCTCAAAATATTATCCGTTCTACTGCGCGAGTTCAAAGAACTGGGGCGTTTATAAGTTGATCTAGATGTACTTGAACTATCTTTTTCTCTTAACGTAAATTGTCTATTGGAGCCAGATGCTGAAGTAGGATGAATTCGTGGAGACGTATTTCTTCCTAAAGTAGATTTACTTCTATCTCGTGAATTAGATTGATAATTGGAATAGCCTTCTATGCTTTCATCAGGCCTGTCACTGCTATAAGATTTTAAATTTGATCTGGGTGTATTTGTAGATCTTCCACGATTTCCATATCGTTGTGTGTTTTTCAAACTTATTTGACTTGATTCTTCTTTGCTTGAAGCCTCGTCAGAATCACTTCGTTCTTCTATTCTGGAAGACGGTCTACGAAATCTATTATACGTTAATCTTGGTTGACTTACTTGACGACGTGTTCTACGAGATCTAGCACTGGAAGTGAATGGTCGAATTCTCACACCATTGTAAGATCTCCGACTAGTTCTATTGGTCGTTGATGGTGTTTCTTCGTGTTCTGAACCTTCATAATCATTGTCAGTAATTTCCTCTACTGGTTCGTCTTCAAGTGAAACGTCCGATGTAAAAGAACTCACTGTTGTCGTTTCGTCCGTTGGTTCGGTCTTCCTTGAGAAAAATCCACGTGGTGGAAATAAGCCATTTGCATTTTGTCTTGGTCTGGACGTAACAGGAGGATTATTTGCTTTAACTGATCCTCGATTCGTATTCACTCGATTGTTAACATTAGTTACATTTTTCCGAGGCACGTTGTTATTTCTTCTAGTTGTTGTACTAACTGTAGGCCTAGGAGTAATGTTTTGTCTCGAATTTGTTAGAGGTCTACGGAATCGTAAGAGAGGATTAGTAGATCTTCGAGAATTTTCAGTAGTTGTTTGCAGTGGAGGAGTAACGGTAATACCTTCTTCGTCAGAATTTGTGTAAAGTGTTTCTTCTGTCACTAATGTTGTTGTAGTAAATTCATTGGCATTGTCTTCTTGATCTTCAAATCGAATTGTTTGCGATGATCTTTGTAATGTCGACGATGGACGAATATTTCCTCTGAATCTTGAAGAAGATCCTGGGTAGATTGAACTAGAACCTCGTTGAGCAGGTCTAGCTGAAGAACCTCTAATTGAACTAGGACCACGTCGTGCACTATTAAAAGCTGATGATGGTGAAATTCTAGGTGTTCCTCTTGTTCTGCTATTGCCGATGATAGAACTTGGCACACTTGTTGGAGTAATTGAAGTAGAACCTCGTCTTCCAGAAAATCGTCTTGCACTGGATGGATTTAAAGTAGAGGAGTAAGGACCTATAGGAGAACTGACCCTTCCCCTGGGTGATGAAAACCTACTGCCCTTTCCAGCTAAAGTTGCAGTTATAGTTGGTGTTATATCTGTTCTAGTTATGGTTGTAGCACCTTGGGCGTTCTTTCTTTTGGGATTGAAAGTCGGTCTGTTTCTTGAAGCAAATGGTCTTATGACGGGAGTAAATGTTCTCTTTCTTGATGAGAATGTTAACCTAGATTTCTTTTTAGATTTATCATCATCTTCATCCCCATCTTCATCGCTGTCTTCGTTGTCATGATCAGAATCATCATTATCATTGGATAAATCTGCTGTTGATTCATCCAATACTGACGATTGTATTACAGCAGGGGACGGAGAAATTGTTGGGACGTTTGTAACCAAGTGCGGAGCAAGAGTGGTCGTCGGGGATATATTTGTTGTACTTGGATGACTTAAGAAACTTGATGTACTTTCAATAATTTGAGCATATCTACCTTCGATGCTAGTACCGATAACTTTCGATTGATAAACTATTGTTGTGTCATTAGCTTCAATTTGACCTTTAATAAGCCGTACTAATCCAGTTCGGTGTCCATGTACAGGAGTTTGCGTAGCCAATTTTTCTGTATCTATTTTGGTACTCGTTGTGCTTTCAATAACTTTAGCATACAAGTTATCAATAAGGGTACCTATTTGTTTTGTGGTAAAGTATACTGTAGTAACTTCATCTGCGTCTATAATACTGCCTTTATTTAATGATAAAACGCCCGTGGGCATTGGAGGTGTTGCCGTCAAAGTGGGAGTTGGAGTCTCTAGTTTCGTTGAACTTTGTACAATTTGTGCATACAATCCATCAATATATGTTCCGTATACGTCAGTCATAAAATGAGTAGTCGTTCCATCGTTTACCGAACTATATCGTATAGTAGATATCAATCCAGTTACAGGTTCTGAACTAATTTTTGATGGAGTTATTTGTTCAGTTTTTTCGTTGGTACTCAAAATTTGTACAGTAGGCACTGCACCACCAATGGCTCGTCCTGTTGCTTTATCATCCAATTCATTTGGTCTTACTACGTTAGTTATTGTTTCTAACCTACTGTTTACAATAGTAGAATCACTAACGTATGATGTTGTAAAGTACGTAAATGTTGTATAAACTGTAGCAGGTTCGGGAGAAATTGTTGATGGTATAATATTACCTATGTTTTCACTTTCATGAATTGACGGAACTGCATTCCAGGTACTTGGCTTAGTTGTACTTTCTTTAATTGTTGGAACGTCGTTATTAACAGGACTGAACGATGTTACTTCATTATCCTCTGTTAGTTTGGTATCTGATTCAGATTCATCATGAATCGGCGTTGCATCTACAAATGGTCGATAAGTTTTCACAACATCCAGTTGTATTGTTGGTGTAGGTGAAACTCCAGGTGTGACTACATTACTAACTGTCTCCTCGCGACTTGTTATTACTGTATCTCCTCCTTTATAAAAAGTAGTCCAATACGTAAAAGTAGTAAAGTACGTTACTGGTAATGTGCTGCTTGGTTCTGGAAATACGACGGAAGGGCGAATCGTTTCAGTCACGATGTTTGTAACTGTTTCTAAACGACTTACAACATTAGATTCATCACCTTTGTACATGGTTGTGAAATATGTAAATGTTGTGTAACTTGTCTGAAGTAGCAATGTTGGCGCAGGCTCCACATCATGATGATTTGATTCCGATAATTCTTGATCTTCTGGAACAATATTTCGTCTTTCCGCGACGTCTAATAATGTTTCTCCTCCAGAACTGGAAGACGAAACGACATCAGTAACCATAGAGCCCAACACTTCACCATCTGTGGGCTCGGAATTTTTAGATGGTCGTTCTGTTATTATATCATTGATTGTTGTTGTATAATCGTTTGTTGTGGATTCCGTAGTGGTTTCGATTTCTTCATCTTTCTTTTGCGTGCTACTCTTTTCCTGTACCTTTTTCGCCAATTCCAAAGCTTCTTCTTGAGACTTTTGTTTTTGTATGGCTTCTAAATATGCCAAAATTTCAGGTGGTGGACTCTGTTTATCGTTAGTTACTGATTTCGGAGTAGTAGGTCCTTTAGATATTGCAGGCTTTGGAGCAACAGCTGTAGGTTGAATTTTTTCAGTAACGACATTAGAAAATACTTCCGTTCTTGTCTCTATTTCTGTTTCATCATCCACAAATATTGTTGTGAAATAGGTGTAAGTTGTATAATACGTCTTAAGTTGTTCCTTATACATTTGACTGTTTGACACTGGACTAGGACTAGGTTCAAGTTTGTTCAATACACTACTAGATTTAGCATTTTGAAGATTTTCATCATCAATTGTTGTTAATGAATCCTGAACCGTTGTTAACGTTTCTTCAGTGACGTCGTCTACAGTGGTAAGGATGCTTTCAGTTGGTTTATATTTAGAGGCTTGATTCTCTGCAATTTTCGTTGCAGCAATGAAAGTCGAGTCGTCACCGCGGAAAAGTTCACTGACACCACTCGGTCCAACAGTTTGGGTAATAACATTGGTCTCCACTACTTCTCTGCTAGAAATGCTGGACGTATTTTCTTGGAAGAAAGTAGTTAAATAAGTATAAGTAGTATATAATGTCTTGAAAATAAGTTCGATTTGTTCATCCTCTTGTTTAATTTCTTTTTCAATGGGTTGAGGTTGATTAATAATAATTGGTACTTGAGTTGCTAGCATAGTCGTTGCATCAGTTCGTGTTGCAGTTGGTAATACAAGTTCTGTTAAGTATGTTACTTGAGAAGATACCACTTCGCGTGATTTTACTGACGTTTTCGTATGCTGATTTCCATCGGAAAAGAAGAAGGTGGTGAAATAAGTAAATGTTGTGTACACTGTCGATGGTAGCAGTCTTGTAGCTAAAGATACGCCATTTACGGCAAACTTGTCTCCCTTTTTATTGGATTCCAAATCATTTTTTGAAGCTCCTCGATGTACACTGCGACCTTGTTGATCAACAGGTAAAATATCATTTGTTAAATCGTCATCGGTGGTGGGTTTCTTCTTTTTTGATAGATTTTTTCGATTAAGGCCAAACAAGTTTCTTACAGTTACTGGAATTTCCTCTGTCGTAGTCGGAATTTCTTCGTACGGAGTTGTCTTTTCGTCTTCGTTGATATCAGTGGTCATAGGTGTTGTTCCCAACGTTGTCACTGTTGATTCTTGTTCATCTTGATCAGTTTCAGTGGTATAATCTTGTGTAGTTTCCTCTGTACCATAAGCAGCGGTTGCTTCGTCGGGATAGAAGTAAACATAGGAAGACGTATGGATAATTTGGGCATAATTTGTTCCCAAGTATGTGCCATAAATCATACTTTTGTAATGCGTAGTCGTTCCGTCAGCAGAAGTTGTCGAGTCTAGGACTTTAATCAATCCCGTTGGTTTTGCAGACTCGGCTTCAACTTCCGGGACTAAATTCAAAGGTGTGGTGGATTCAGTTGCCGAGGCCAAGTCAATGTCGCTGATACTGGGTTGAATTTTGCCCGGATCAATACTCGCAGCTTTACCACTCTTTCGAGAAGAACCGTCGTCGTTTTGTCCACGGTTACGGTGGAAAAAGGTCTGAGTAGCCTTCGGTTGAGAAAGCACACTAGTTGGCTTTATCTTTAGCACTGCGACACCGTCATCTGGTCTGAGGGTAGCGTCGCCCTTGATAGTCGTGGCGGGACGCGCGGCTGGAGCCGGAGAGGTGCTGGGTGAGAAGACAATAACCGTGTCACCGACGGTTGTAGTAAAGTCAGCAAATCCGTGATACGTAACAGTAGCCAACTGTTTCACTTCAGGCTTCTTTGTCGATATCTTGGGTTGGGATCTGAATATCTTGGGTATGCGCGGCTTCTTTTGCTCTTCATCGAGGGAAGCGTCCGAGCTGCCTCTGAGTACGTACTCTTGTTTAACCGTGTAGGTTGGCAAATTATCAGTCGGCCGAACTTTGGCAGGCTTAAACCTCGGCAAATTGATGGACGATTCTGGTTTATTGAAGATGTCATTTTCTCGCAGCAACAGGTCACTGCTGTCATCCAGTCCAGTGCTTATTGATTTGTCATCGCCGATGTCGATCTTGTCGACGGCCTTTAACGGCGAATTGTCCAAGTCTAACTTGAGCTGCCACTCATCTCCTGGCGTTTGCGATGGGTAAACGAGATAGGCGCTTGCACTGTCCGGCGCAGGCTCTTTGTCGTAGAACACTCGACTCGACGTGGATAATATTCTGGCGTAAAAGCGACCGTTATCCAGCGTCGTACCCAGAACTTGGGTAGCGTATTCCGTACTTGCACCATCTTGAACGAAAGTACGCGCGGTTTTGGTCAATACGCCGAGCGGCGGAGCGGATTTTCCTGGACGAGCGGAGACCAACAGAACGGTCGTAACGCCTAAATTAGTTGTCACGTGTGTACGTACACGCGTACGTGTGTTTGCGATAAAGTCAAGTAATGATTGCATTAGGGAGTTTAAATTGATCAGTTGATAATTCGTTACATCGTTTTGTCCAGTTCAGTCCAGTGTATGTTATGTCCAGTTACGCGTTCAGTTCATATTCAGCCATAAACCATTCGACGACAATTTGGATCAATTTTAATTTCGAATCAATATGTTGGTCGTCGGAGAGACGGAGTGGCGGGCGGACGTTGGATGAAGACGGCATCCAGTTGTTGAGAAGAGTTGAAGGCAGGGAGCAGGCGGGAACAGTAACAGAAACAGAAAAAAAGAGAGAGACGATTTTAGTAGACGAGCTTCCTTATCTCGAAGAAAAAAGCCGCTTAAAATGAATTTGAGATTAAATCAAACTGTATTTCGCTCAACATTTTACAATCGAAATTTCGAAACACACATTGGTCACAAGTGGAAATGAAACACAGGCAACTATTAGATCAATTTTTATAGTATAATACTTACTGAAGAATTAAGACTAAATAATTGATAATATTAGAGCTAAAGCATGATTTTTGCGAAATTTCGTTTGCTAATTGTGACTTCTGCGAGAGATGAAGGCTCGTTAATAACATTTATACGAGGTAATACTCGCATTACTTGCAACATGACTTTTGTTGTCGTTAACGTCTCACGGTGATATATTTGAAGCATACGTGAGGCAAAAGTGGTGGTGAGGTGAGAATGGATAAATCAGCATGCAGCGTGGTAGAAGTTTCGTTCATTCATATTTACATGGCCGCACAACGCGTCTACACGCGTAATGAATTTTTAGCTTTTATTAACAAAATTTCAAAAGAAACACTACTACTACTCTTATTAAAAAGGAAAGCAGATTTGAAAGTTTTAATTCGGTCAAAATTATGCTTTACACACGCGAACAATTGTTCAGGTGCGAATGTATACTTGTTTTTATCAATAATTTCTTTAAATAGAAATGGACATTATTCAGAAATCTATGCTCCATAGAGATAGTATTTTTTTTCTTTGTTTGCACGGAGAGAAATGCCATTTGACGAATTGCAACGTATATATGAAATCAGTGATGAGAATGTCTGTCATTATATTTTTAGAAAAGAAAAAAAAAAAAAAAAATAATAATAATTTTATACCAATAAATTTCTCGAGGCACGTTGTACTTTTTTAAACTCTTAGTGGAACTGTTTAGGAATTTATTTGTATAATATTAAATTGTTGGTAATTATTAAATAGAGAACCTCAAAACCGATCATTTTTCCTTTTTTTAATTCGACGTGTTTTTTCACGCTAATTTTCATTAAAAAAAGTATTCATTGGGGGTGGTGGAGGTGCCCTAAACAATAATTACCAAATATTCTTTCCAAAAATGCAAAGTGTAACATTACTATCACTAATTTCATGTATACATTGCAATTTGTCAAGCGGCATTTCTCTCCGTGTGGGATTATTTAATTGTATAAATTACAGTTACATGCAAGACATTATTGGACTGAAGTGTGGCTAATTGTTTTATAAAATTTATATTTGTACATTTCAATCAACAAGAGTACACTTATTTTATTTACAGTGATTACAAATTAATATTACAGAAAGAAAGTGATTTAATGTAAAGAAAGTGTATAAAAGGGAGAGAGATATATGTATAAAGGATTGCGGAGTCATAAATCTCTTAATATTTACAAAACTAAATTTACATAATTAGTCATTCTCTAATCAAACAATTTATCCATCAAGCGCTTTACAATAATTTTCATTGCCTATTTCTCTAAATTGGTCCCTAATGGTGTAATAAAATATTCCACAATACGGACAGGATGGGACAAATGTAATCCGCGATTCGTAACATTACGAAACATTCTTGAGATTAATATTGAATGGTTAATGAATCTAACGGGTTCAACGCGGATCAGTTTAAATGATCGAACAATGCGTTTAAAATTACTTAAAATCATGGGTATGCAAGTGCATGATTTTAGTCTGCAGTTGTATTTGCATTGGTAAATGTGTTAGCGTGCACCGAAGCGAAATGTTAAAGGAACATGATTCATCGGGCGCTTACCGTCGACATCCCTCGTTACTCTCGTAGCCTTAATTTCGTTCTGCAGCGAGCCGCCAACTGTAAACCAACAATAAATCCATTAAACCCTATGATTTCAGACCGGGAAAAAGTCAACTTTAAGGCCGAAATAGTTGTTTTTCGCACATTTCCTAGCCGCAATAAACGTCAATTAATTTCTGTATCAACATCCTTTGCGTCAATCATTCAACGGTCATAAATATCTCGCAATTATTTCCACCGTATAATTACAATGCAACGCTAATTCGGCCGGTAGCGTCGTAATTCCCGCGGAAATTGTTCGTCAAAAGAGCGGCTGAAATGTTGATAACAGTGTTGGCAATTATCGACAGTTGCCGCGCGGCATGACAGTTTACCTAACCTAACCTAATTTAAGGCAGCGTTTCTATCAGACGCGCATTCAGTGGAATACATTTTCCTCATGCATATATAGGGAATTCATGTATTAAATATTTTGTTTTA
>JABFPN010001846.1:0-25901 GCA_022817305.1 Leptoteleia sp. ZL-2020 | reverse complement strand
GTCTGGAACTGTCATATGGGGATAGAAGGTGGATCAGATGTAAAAGCCAACGTTACTGTCGACGTCGCAGGTATAAAAACGTATTCTCACAAAGTGTCGCATGCTCCAGAGAAAAAGAAGTTATTCCAACATCGCCGCAATTATCCCTTACAGTATTCGCCTTTAATCTAAATGATATGAGCCAAAAACATAAGCTTATTTACTTAAGCTGTTCTTAAGCTTTATTTATTGCATTTTTTTTACTAAAGAAGGATTTTTTTTATTTTTTTTTTTTTAATTTTAACCTATGTCTTGTTCTGATACTTAATAATCTATTGATGAATAATTGTTGAATTTTGCAGATTCTTTGGTATTCCCAGTGAACGATAAAATTATAATTCTACCTACAACGAAAACCATCGAGTTAACTTGCATTATAATGCCTGGTACCAATTTTGTAAACAATCTCTGTAGATGGATCAGCCCTAATGGTAGTACTATTTTCGAGAATTATGATCACCGTTATATTGTCACTCGTAATATAACTTCTTGTTCATTGAAGATTCAAGGTACGATTATTATTTGTCAAGCAATATTTAATTATGCATTCAGTCAAGAGCATTATGAAATAATTTTGTATTATTTTAGCTACGGCTTCGCACCTGATGACTGGAAATTGGACGTGCGTCATATCGGACAAACAAAATAAAATGCAAACAAACATTGAAATTTATTATCCTTCAAATGATATCACATGGATTGTGATCATTAGCATGCTTATTGCTGTATTATTAGCAAGTACAAGTTTTCTTTTTGTATACTACTGGATGAGGAGAAAATACACTGAAGACAAAGAAGGACTCATAAAAAATTATTCCGTAGAAATTATGGGAATATCTACAGTGCAAATTTAATTTATTGCTAACTAAGTTCTATTATTACTGCTTTCGTCGTTTACTTTTATTTAATAATTACTCAGTTACATAATTATAATAATTATTGTACCATGAAATCAACTAACAAGTGTAAAATATGTATAGGATAACTTATTTATTCTACAAAGTAGTGTTTGCGTGATATGATCTGTAAAAACTGTGATATTTGTGATCGTAAAATAGAGTAAAATGTTGTAAATATATTGTCCAATTCAATTTTTCCTCCTTCTTATATATTATTTAAATTATAATGCAAGTAGTGACATTATAGGTTATGAAATTCCGCAGTATATTAAAAGTAAATGCATTTTCGTAAGCTTTTTAGTGTGATTATTTTGTAATAAAAATTATATAAAGCTATTCTTTTTGCATATTTTATGTACATTCTTCACGAAAATATTTTTGCAAATAGATAAATTTTAATCTAATGTACGTTTCATTATTTGTCAATATTAATTTCATAATAGTGATTTGATAAATATTTACGCATTGCTTATGTTCGCTGAGTTTAAAAATATAATTTATTTCCAAGAAATTAATTTCTATAAATATAATTTATCGAGAAAAATAACAAACTAATAGGACCGTGAAGAACCAATTAACATTTAATATAAACAATTTAAATACTTTATATTAAATGAAAATTAAATGAAGATTAATGTTTCCGTTTATATAACAAATTTTATTGATTATTATGTCTCTATTCATGTCAAAAAGCTGTCTTTTCGGCATAAACAATATGTTTGACATGCAGTTTAATAATTTTTTTTACAAAATTTTAATAATTTATCTATCAAATTTTTTTGCTGTGCAGACGAAGGTCATTACCAATGTCAAAATTGATAACTAAAATCGTACAAAATATAATATTAACATGAAATTTACAGAAATCTTTTATTGAAATAAATGTTTTGAAAAACTAATTAAATTGTTAATTTAATTCGGTTTTACAATAATTTAGTAATTACTTTCATATTATTGTTATGAGTAAAAGAGAAGAATTACAAAGATAACAATTATATATAACTGATGCTTTTAACACAGCTGTAAAAATGTTTTATCTATAAAGATACGAAATTCACGATATTGTTTATCAATTAGATATTAAAAAATACAATAATAAAGCCATCGTGGTTAAAAAGGAAACCTTATCGTTTACTTTGTGATAATTTAAAAAGCATTATAATACATGATTATAATGAATAAATTGTGACAAGAAACAACGGAATGTTATAGCGGAAAAATCGTTTTCCTAATCGAATGTATCGTTGAAAGAGCTACTACATGTTTTAGTCGAAAAAGTCTCCAATAACGATCAAACTAACGATAAGGACGAGTTAAATTAATATTGATAATATCGATTAATATTTCAATGATATTTGTCTCACGGAGCAGTAACCGTCAATACTGCACGTATAACACACATTTGAATATTTGATTCCCAAAAAATTCTCATTAACGAATGTAAAATCGTATTACGTAAATCGATAATGATAATGACATTTAGTTATTAATGTCGTAAATTAGTATTTGATAAATTAATCTTAAAAATTGGCTTTCTTGGTCAGGTTAATTTTAGAAGAACTAAGTAGTCTAGTGTCATGTGGTATTCGGATATCAGTTTCGAAAAAATCTTCACATCGTAATTAACAACGCTTATAGACATTGAGTTTCTTTTGGCAGCAAAAATGTTGCGCTACTCAAGTTTATTGTGCATTATTTGTATGCACCTGTGGGCATTTTCGGAAGGAGGTAACAATCAGTAAAATAAACTTACATAAATAAGCAAACAATTTCTTTGGCACGATTAAGACAATTAGAGAAATAATTAATTAAAATAACTTCGAATTGTTGACAGTGATTGTTGAATTTGCTGAGGAGAAAAAGGACTACATATTAGGAACAAATATGGGAACGAATAAATGTGAATTTGATTACAATAATACCAAATATTTCTACAAAGGAAAAAAAGAACAAAGTCTGCCAAAAAATACTGAAGTTATAACGGAATGCAATTTAATTTTCCGAAATATAAGTTCAGATTACTCGGGCGCATGGAAAATTACAGGTGGGAAAGAGGTTAAAGATTATATGTTATTTGTAGTAAATGTAAGTACAAATCTTCAAAATAACTTATATATATATACATATACATTAATTTAATGAATGTCTTATTTTTGGTGGATTCCATTTCTACGTCTATGAACTATATGCTTGTTTTCATTGATTGTATATATTTAATAGTAAAGTAATATTATACAGCAATTAATAAAAAAAAAATTAATTCTTTAGAAAAAAATTCGTCAAAGTGTTGAACCATCTGTAGTGAAGCAAGCGGTTAACAAAAGTGTAATATTTCGTTTATCAGGAGATGAAGGAGATATTGAACATTGTTTGTTAATACAGAAGGTATGGTATATTTAGTAATTTAATATAATTTAGTTACTTGTTATTATTAGGCATTAAAGAAATTATTAATTGTAATTTCACTTCTAGGATGTCGAATATTATAATATCACAGCAAATAATAACAAAGGTTATCTGGAACCTAGGTCTAACTGTGAGGTGAAAATGAATATTCAATCTTCGAGTTACGGAGCATGGATGCTTGCGAAATTTGTTAAAGGTGGCACAGTATATTATGGCGAATTTCGGATTACAATTGACAATAATAAAAATGATGGGGAAATCGTAAGTGAATACTGAACATAGATTACATTGAAGACAAATCACGAATTTTACTATGAACAAAAGTTAATTTTATACTTATAAATGTATATTTTACATTGATCACACTTAATTTTTTTTATAATTCAAAGAAATATTGATTGTTTATTTGAAATATAATTTGTTGGTTAACATTTTAATGGATTTTCATATAAATTATTTTCAATTTGACACAGTAGTATAAATAATTTAATACACTGGAATAGTTTTTAATTAATAACAATAAAATCCTAATATATGTTTATTGATTGTTAATAATATGTTATAATTAATATATTTAGATTTTAATAAACTTTCCTGAAATTACTATTTCTTGAATAATGTTATTTTATCAACAAATAAATTTAAAATAACAAAATCTTTCTCATAGTAAAATTTTTAGTAATTTCAGCTAATTTGTTCTTAATATTTCATAATTAATTAATATATGTATAAACGTTTTTTAGATCAAAGAAGAGGAGCATGAAACAATTTTAGGAACCCAAAATTACAAAATTACATTGGGCGAATATGTAATGAATTGTGAATTAACAGATCCATTTAACCGTACACGAATATCGGCTTCAACTGACTGTTCTTATTCTATTTCTGACATAACCTTCAATGACGCTGGCACTTGGACTATGTACTACCATCAGAATAACGACCATACAACATACATAAAGAAATACAAACTTATCGTTTATGGTAATTTCATGGTCTTTTAATTTAGCTATTATACTTTTTTAATTGATAATGAATTTGGCTAATTTTTTCTACAAATACTTATATAAAAATATTTCCAAAATAAATATGAGTAGAATAAAATCGATTTCGTGATATATATGAAATAAGAATAATCGACAAAAACAATAAAATGTTAATTTTTTCATACACATTTCTTCAAAGTATTTGAAAAACTAAAATAATACAAATATAATTCATTATTGTTTTTACATAGAGCCCAGAGTACAAACGAAAATAATTTATAATGAAAATTCTATCCACCTACTTTGTTATATGAAATACGATACTTCCACGCAATTTTGTCATTTTGAACATCCAAACGGAACAATGTTCGTCATGTATAGCATAATTGGTAATGAAAGGTAAGCTACAATATGAAACAATTTATCTTTGTTTGCTTTAATCTGAGAATTTTCAAAATATTTCTGATTCAAATTTCTCCCATATTTCAATTATAATTCAAACATCGTTTCTATTTTCATTGATAATGTGTGTAAACCATAAAGTTAAATTAAATTGGAGGAAATTACGTTACTTTTAAATATTCTCAACTATTATATTTAAAAAGAAACCACTATATAATTCATGAACTAAAAATATTTAAATGTACTGCATTGAGTTTTTATATAGTAAAATATATATAGATTATTTGTTGAGAAATTAAAAAATTTATTCTTCATCAAAATATTTTATTGTTAAAGCATTATTGATCTTGTAATTAATAAATATTTTTAATTTCAGATATGAATCTTATACAAATTCTTCGGACCCATCAGAATCTAAAGATTGTGGAATCACTATTAATTCTCCAAAGAATTTCGATTATGGTGTTTGGAAATGTTCTATGAAAATCACTAAACCTCAAACTCAAGTTGGTTCAATTCTTCATGTTAAAACACAATCAGCAGACAGAAATAAAATTCATGTAAAAAATACAAATATATACGTGATACATAATAATACATTTGAGGTAAAAAACAAATATTTAAAATAATTTAATTTCGGACTAAGAATATTTAACCAATTTTAATACTAGATACGTAGAAATTCAAAAGAATCGAATAAGAAATTTTTTGCACAATTCTGAAAATATTACAGTTCCTATAAACATCTTAATTTGACGAAGCAAAACTATTTATTGTTTTCAGTTATCTTGCAATGTAAATGAAATTATAAAGAACTGTTGGCTGGAAAGTCCCAACGGATCAGTCTTCCTTATCAATGACAAAAACGAATATTCGGATTTCAAATATGCAGGCCGTGGTTTCTCAATGGGTGATTGTGGAGCGATAATAGAAAATGCAACAGATGACTACCATGGTAAATGGAAATGCCAAATGCAACTTGAAAACAATAAACGATTGGAAGCAAAACTAAACGTAATTGTAACAAGTAAGTCAAATTATAATCTGAAACTGATACACCATTATTAATGTGATAAAAAGTTTGTCAATTTTAAATTGAAGAAATTAATAAATAAACTACTTTATTTTTTGCTCTCATTAGCGATAAGTTTAGAAATTAATGATATGTTACGTTATTATGTATTGGGAAAAAAAGCATAATTAATTACTTTTATTAAGAACTCAATAATAAAAATTCTTCTAATGATGAGTAATTTCTGAAACATTTGTAATTGTGCTATCAAATTCACACAAATTATAGTAACATATTAATTCTTTAACACACTTCTAAATTATAACTATTACAAAAATATTGCAAGCCTATTAATTTATAGTACTTCTTTAAACGCACGTGAAGTTATCTGTAATCACCTCGTGCATTTCATAAAATTATTTTCTTCAATTGATCGAAACCACCAATCAGGATTAAATATTTAGTCTGACGTTCTCGTTAAATATATTACAGAGTCTGCAGTAATAGCGAAACAAGATAAGATAATTTATACAGGTTCACCAATTACAATGTCTTGTGTCGTAATTCCTAGTGAAACATTAGACTTCGATGTCTGTCGATGGATCAAGCCAGATGGGAATGGAATTCACTATGAATCGGATCAACGTTATCGACTCGAAAGTAGCCCTCGCGAATGCAAACTACATGTCGCAGGTACTTGATTTGTTCAGTTGTAGCGTGTAATTGAATATATCTATCTTAAACGTTCAGCATATGTTATCTGCGCAAATGGACGTATTTTGTACTTACACACTAAAAATTGATCATTTAAAGCGAACGAAACACTTTTCGTGTGAGCAAGTTTAATTTACCAATAGATAGCACACATTCAAAGCAAGAATCCATGTAGAAATGTCCGACTTTGACAGTCGCCTTAACGTCGAAACAACGTCGTTTACCCAATTTCGGAGACGTCCTCAAAATTGTTACATAGAAAACAATTATTATGAGGGTGTGCTAAGACATCCATATTATTTATAATTTATATTTATAATTATTAATATAAATATAATTATACATATAACTTTGTAACATTGTCGTTCGACTTTAAAATAATGTTGACGAATATTTAAGGCTTTATCCAACGTCACTGACTTAAGTAAAAATTCTAAGATTTCCAGACTATAATTTCTTTCCTTGATAATGTTTCATTCACTTCAATAGATTATTTCTAAAGTATACTCTTTAAAAGGAAAAGACCGTAAGAAAATAATAACAAAAAAAAAGAGTAATTTTCAATTAATTATACCGTGTTGGAAAGGTCATGAAAATTAATGCAAGTACTGAAAACTCATTTCCAGACGTGCATTAAATTTACGACAAATATTGAATTTTCAATATTCATAAGTTGTTACATATACACGAGTACATTAAATTTAATGTTCTTGTATAATTAAATTGAATCTACTTGAATTTGATTTTATTAGAAAATTTAATGTAGATTTATTTTTATAGTGAACACTTCGACATACTGTACAGTTTAATCAAATTTGCAATCATACGCAACAATGTTAAACAAAGAATTATTCCTTAAAGATTACGATTATTTAATTACTTTTACTTTAATTCCAGACGAAGACATTAAAGGAGGATGGACCTGCGTTTTACAATCGAATTTCCGCCAACAAGAAGTTTATAGTGCAAGCATACAAGTTTACAGCAAAAGCTCGAGAAACTCCTTAACGATCATCCTTTCTTCCGTGCTGTGCATTGTATTTTTAATATTGTGCATCACATTCTATCTAAACAGGAAACGAATTCTAAGAATAGCTAAAGTTTCCAATGTGGAATTAAAATAATGTTAAACTGCAAATTTTTTGTGTATAAATATTGTGACATATGCGTAACCAAATAACAAGAGATATTGCACTGATAAAGCTAGATTATATAATCAGCAGTCTAAAGATAGCTATCTAGATCGCTAATATGCAGATCAATAATTGTACGATATAAGTGGCAATTTCTGCAAACCAGGTTGTTGCCTCTACTACGCATGTGGCAGATAAGTATAAGGTATGATATTACCTCCAACTTTATTGAGATAATGCATTTTATAAAATAAATAAAAGTATTATAATTAAAGTAATGCATATATATAACTGATTTATTAATATCCTGTATTAATAAATTATATTGTAATAAATAATATAATAAATATAGCGATTTATGAATACTCTCAGTGCATCAAATTATTTGTCGTGGCCGTGTAAACAAATTTATTGCCCAAACGCATTTGAAACCATATGAAACATCATTGGATTGATGCGCAAAATTCATTTCTCCTTTTTTTCTTTGTTAAAAAAAGGAGTAAAATAAGAAAAGGAAAAAAAGTGGAAAGAGCAAAATAGTACGACTTTACTCGCAAGTAGTTTCGGATCATTTAAGCGCAAGTAGGTTAATTTCGGATATATATTTTTCAATGGCCGGTGCCTTTAAATATTTGATACGTGCGTTGTTATTTCCATTTCCGAGTGTATTGTATACGTGCACTTTTTGTTAAGACGAGAGAACTTTCCTTTTATCTCGCTCGGCGTTTTTTGGAAAATTTAGATGTTACAGGGCTAATAGCAATAAGGTTCTTTTATGTGCGCAGGAAAATATTTTGTCTTGTCGATTGGATTTAAATATTTACGGGCCGGTGCCTTTCCAATTACCATACCAATTGCGTGTTTTGTTAAATAAACGATCACGGCGTCGATTTTTTATTAAACAATTTTTGTGCGGATTCGCTCCCTGCGTATATCAACCGCGCGTGATTTATCCATCCCCGGAAATTATTCGCAGGCGCGAATCGGGTTATTTAGAATCCGAATGGATCAAAGACGAGTTTCCTGTTGCGACGCATACGTGCGTAATTGATGCACCTGATGAGGTTTCGTAAGTCAGTCAATTACGATAATCTTATTGTACCAGGATAGGTCGCCGTCCATATCGATTTCGTGCAACATGTACGTACAGCCGAGGACATCGATTTGAATTCGCGCAATGAAAGAAAACTCGTCCGTCTCGAATTACGGGATTACCAATGGAATTATGCATTATACACAGCAATTGAAATTACGGGTCGCCCTTCAATCATCGGTTGAATTCCGAAATACAGTAAGTGGATTGTAACTTTGAAACGTATCATGTAACTTTGAATATTTGGACGAAACTTTCAAGACCCGAATAGGAGAACGCATTTTATATTTGATGGGATTAACGCAGAGTTACAAATTTGATGAATTTTATTCATGCCATGTTGCAAAGGGAATAAATGTATGTAACCACTGTTTATGCATTGAAATAAAGACGATTTTACAATTATCCAATCAACGTTTTACTATTTATCATCGACGCGATAAATAATTTTATCAAATTATCTACATGGAAAAATAATTTAAGCCGATTGTTTGTGAAATTAAATTTAATTGGTGACTTATCAAGGTATTTGCAAGGGATTAATTGGAATGGTTGAATGATGATCATACAACGAACCACTTTTCCAATGTACAATTTATAAAAATATTATTTTTATTAGAATAAAAAAAAAACATGTTTTATTTTTGAGAAAAGAATAATCTCAAATAAAAAAAAAAATAGTAAAGCATTTAGAAGCAAGTAATTTTAAAATCAAATATTTCTCTAGGAAAAGTCAATTTTTTTTAATCTTTGTGGTTCGTTCGAATCTAAATTTGAATAAAACGCTGGGAAATAAGAGTTGCTTTAAAAGCATTGAAATGATGAAGCAAATTTGATCGTTGGTACTGTTTATAAGTAATATTATTATGAATGGATGATATATTAATATTATGCTCGTTATTTAAACGAACATTCGATATTAACGTACATAATTATGTTCGTTGTTTGATTGCAGCCATCAAAATTTACATTCGATCCTATTTAATCATCTCATTCACATTTAGATAAATAGAATAGAACAATTTGATATACAGCTATATTATATTGCCTGAAACACACGTTCGGTTGGGTACAAACACACTCAAGTAGGTCATCTACGTCGAGACCTAAGAGCGAGATTGCATACGATATCATATCATAAATCAATGAGCTTTCAAGGAAAATAGAAAAGTAGATCGAATCTGAGCACTGATACAGAAACTATTTTATTTTTGGATGGAAAAAATCCAATTGTAAACTATAAATTTTATAGTCAAATTTTCGCTCAAAAGATCTTTCATATTTGTTCAGCAATTCTACCATTTGATGTATAGCAAAAGGAATATGCGACAAGTGCAATCGCCTTAACAATATTTAAGTTTATTTATAAACAACTGGAATTTCAAACAGTAATGTTATACCCCATATAATACTATTCAATTTATTGAATTACCTTAATCTAATTGATTTATACACAGTGTATTGTATTTTGTTAAATAACCTTTATATTAAAAGAAAAATTATTGATTAATGTAATTTATTTGAACAACCAAAAAGAAGGAATAAAAAATTCATTTATGTATACAATATTATCTGTACATAAACCTTTTGAACTTTGATACTCTTTGAAATGTACAATATGCATATTAAGTACAATGTATACATTCAAGTAAATAAACAAAAATTATGTTTTAATTCAATAAAATAAAATTCCAGTAAAAACTGAATATTCTGAGGGTAGTATGCAGTTAGTATTCTTACAGTTTAGTTGATCCAATCAAATATTTTATTAATACGATTAAACTTTAGTAATACCAATTAAATATTCAGTGAGTTTAAATGGATAAAAATATTTTCGTCAAATATAATTTGACAGTTTTAACGGTTTAAAAATTAATCCTCAAAGACTTTGAAATCTCTATTTTTTTAATTATCAATTATTCTCTATTAACATTTATACAAAATCATATTCTTATCAAAAAGTAAGAAATTAAAATTATATATTATGACACTATTAAATAAATAAACTGATAAAAAAAGAAAAAAAATCAGTGCAAGGATCTAAATATAAAGTCATTTTTAAATATAGGAAAAATTATCATCTAAGTACAGTAAAATTTGTTTTTAACAAATATTTATTATTTTCATTGCAATTTTCACTGTGTATTGACACAATAATTTTTCTTATATTGTTAACATATAATAATTTCTCATTAAAGTTCTAGTACAATAATTTTCAATGTTCTTTTTTTCCAACATATTACATTTCAGGCAATCAATAATCTCTTCGATTAAAGTCATCACAATGTACGTCAATTTATTTATATCAAATATACCAATTAAGAAAAATGATCAATCTTTTTGTTTGTATGAAAATTTTGTCGTACGTATATACGACCGTCATCAGTTGATAAATTACAATTGTTTATAATATTTAATTATAACATGGAACAGTTTATTATGAGTTCTTTCACAAAATTTTATACGCTTTTAGCATCTAGAATCATAGTCTTTATATATTTTAAAACAATTACGAGCCAAAAGAAGAATTAATCTAAAGACCGAACCGATAATAAGTACTCCGTTGCAACGTCGTAATCGCGCCTGATTAAAAAAAAAATAGAAAATAAATAAAAAGAATTGGCATTATTCATGCACATTCCAAGTTCTAAATTTTTCTTTTTGAAAAGTGTCCGTTTAGATATATCTACTTGGTTTCATTGACCACATATCAAACACAGCAGTTCAGTACCATCAGTACCACCAGTATTACAAACAGTAACATATGAAACACCGACATTGCCACGATTTCTTTACAAAATTGTGTGTGCAATCTCTATATTTGAAATTTGATTTTTTTGCCGATATAAATTAATATTTTAATTATTTTTCGTTACAAAATTATAACAATTAATACTTCAGTGTAAAATATAAATAATCTTTTAACAACAAGAAAATTATACTGAAACTAATTAACTCTTGCAACTGACTATAATGACGGTTCCACCTTAACGGTAGATTGTATATCAATACTTGAAAGGTGCGTAACATTAGAGGACGTTTTCAAGAGCAGTGCGTAACGATTATCTCCGTCGACGAATATGTAGTCGACATAAATCGCGCGACGAGAGTTTATGCACGTAGAGATAAGAGCGCGATAAACCTAGCGTCGTTTGGTGTCAACGATATGATAATAGAGAAACAAACCAATGGAAAATACATCTTAAATGTTTTGGTACTCTCGCTGACGCGTTCTGAAAATGTGAAATACATGTTCCCAAGCGTCATTCAATATTCCCACTCGCTATGAAAATACGTACGCGTTTTATAAAATAAGATTCTAATTGATAAGCCACTCTTTTGATTTGCGTTCTCAATGAAATGTCTGCCAGTTTGAAATTCGATGTGACGTTCAAGTGACAGCTCGTCAATTTCGCGCGAAAAATGAACGATTTTTCATCCCAATGCGCGATAAAAATTTTTATAATTTTATCAACAAATGATGTAACATTATCGATGCAACGTCAAAAGACCGGGATTTTCTGAATGTTTGTTTTGCTTCCCTATATTACGATTTTATTTCCATTAATATGAGATGTTATGACCAGTTTACATAATATCAAATAAATGATGTCGACTTTTTACTTTATAGAAAAGAAACCATTTAATTATGATGATAATACACAAAAATGGAATTTATCGATGAAAAAGTCAAAACAGTGCTTGGAAAAATAAACAGCGAAAATAATCGCAATGAAAATAAAAATTCAAAATATCCATGCGAAGTGATCATCGAATAAGGTCGAATAAATAAACAAGCGAATTTACAAAGAACGTAATTAGCATGATTAATTAAGAGAACACAAACAAAAGATTGACTGGCGTCAACAAAATGAACAAAGAAAGGTGATAAAGTGATGATATACAATATTCTTTTTAATAAAAAGGCAAATTAACAAATCCTGCAAAGTTTGCGCGATCAAAAAATGTGAAAATATAGAAATAACACAATACAAGAAATCAACACAATGACGTGAAGAAAAGAAAAAAATATTTATTAGAGCCGAAAACAATGGCGACCAATTAAAACGACGCAAAACAGGAAAGCTCCGAAAACTACAACGAAATTATCGCGACGAACGAATCGACGCGCGTGCGGGCCAAAAGGGTAACCCACGCGGCCGGAACAGAGGCACTTTCATTTGACGAAAAATCGCCGGGATTAAAGGAAAGAAAGCGCGAGAAGTTCTGCGATGAAATATTTTTCATTAAAATCCATCGCAGCGTTATCTTCGCCTGCGCGACGTTTGGGATTTAAAGATTGCCGTCGCAAAACCAGCCACAAACTTCAACGGTCTGACGCGGGGGAATTTGTGGCAATAAAACAGTGGCCTATCGATAAATCGCCATTCGATCATGAGTCTCCGCGCGACTGGCACGATACGTTTCGTTCTTCTGGCGTGGCTTGGCGTCGCGCGAATTCTCAGCGCTCATGGTAAAGGTTGAAATTTATGGTTCCCGGCCGGCGCCACCCTTTCGCTGTTGGGACTGCGCGCTTCCTTAATTCAGTTGGCCCTTTTGTTTAGATCTTGCGCCCGCGAACGCGCCCTGATTACCATAATTGCTTTCAGTGGAGACGATCTACGGGTCGTCCGGAGAGCGGCTCTATCTAAGCGCGTCGGTGAAGAAGGCTCACAGCTGCGTCGTCGTTACCAACAAGGGCGAGGCGTTCGAGCTCAATAACGTTACGCAGTCGGATATTTCCATCGCCAATCGGGACGAGTGCAGGATATCATTCAAGTTGGCGAAACATTTTGAAGGTCTCTGGACCATCAAGGCGGCGTACCCTGACGAGACTGGACAAAACGCCACGAGAAAGAAAACGTTTTTCGTCAACGTTAAAAATGTAAGTGAGTCGCGCCCGGTCTATCTGTCCAACATACTTGCGCTCCGTTATCGTTGACCTTTATTGCTGACCGGGTAGTGCGGCGCTTACGAGCATCAAAATCTCGCTGCGCTCTTTTCATCACGCTACGATGGTCTCATCCAAAGCAAATAAACACTTTGCTTTTTTAGGTAATCGCAACCGACGAAGTAATACCTACGCGTAACGTACGCGTTCTGGATGGCAACTTCGTTGCATTGCGCTTGGCCAATGTTTGCGAGAACGTCACGTCTTATACTTTGATTGACCAGGTATTTGTGCAATCATGATATCTGAGATAGGATTATAGAAATTTTGAGAAATAGCTTGAAGATACGAATACAAAATAATTTCATTATTAATTCTTCGCCTGCAACTTATCCATGCCAGTGAGACAGAGCTTTGTTTTGTAAGCAGAAATGTTCTTTTCGAAAATTTGCTTACAATAAACAAACTGCAACAAATTTATCGGCTTTTAATTGTAAAACACATTGTTGACAGAATAACAAAGAGTACAGTGTACCATTCGAGGAACCCGACTTTATATCGAAGTACGAACAATGTGGTGCGAGAATCAAAGTCAACAGTTCACATTCTGGGGACTGGAAATACTACGCCCACGTTGGAAATGACGAAGTTCGCTATGGAACGTTCAAAATTATCGTTGTCAATCGAACGAGTGAAACTTCTTCAACCGTAAGTTACATCTCGGGAGTAATAAATTAAAAACTTTCATTTTACAAACGGCGATTCCATTTTTCAATCGAACATAAATTTGGTGAACGTCTGATTAATAAATCCCATTATTTACGATACTTTTTTTCTCTCTTCACTTTAAAGCATGTTGGTACTTGAAAAAATTGTTTGAAAAAATTACCCATGTTTTCAGGGGTTATTTTTTCTAGTAAATTTTACTCTTAAAATAGCGAGGCTTTCTACAATTTAAAAATTATTTTTGGAATCCAGTACCAGCATGCCTTAACGATAAAAAAAAAGTATTATAACTTACAAAAATAATCTTCGTTTTATTTATTTTAACCGACCGAACATAAATTTTTCGACCTGCAAAGTTATAATATCCTTTTCCCGCAATATTGCGATATAATTTTATCAATTTTTATCCACCTTCTGCTTTACCGTGATAACAAATAAGGATATGATTTGCAGAAAGACCTACACGCGGAACGAGGATCGAAATCTTATCGACTGTCCTTTGCACAACAAAACGTAATTTACTGCGAGATACAGAACCCTCAGGGGAATCTCGTGCGCAAGCAACAGGGATCCTGCGTGTACAACATACCCGTGGTTACATCTTATCACAACGGCACCTGGCTCGCAACTTATTACACAAAAGACCAATTAATCAAACTCCAGTCGAAAATAAAGTTGCACGTTTACGGTGAATTCCGCTAGAATAACAATAACAATAATCGCCGATTGATGTACAAAGCGAATGATTCGACGGCGAAATTTCGTTTCAGAGTACAGCGCGATGAACGTGACAGTCACACACGACGAAAGGGGCAATATAAACCTGCTGTGCAGATATCACGTGGACGTTAGAATTACAGTTTGCCGTTTCGAGGACCCAGAGAAAAACATAATCTTTGTAAATCCAGGCACGGGAGATAGCAAGTACATAAACTTATATATATTTTGTAATTTATGAGAAAGCTTTTTTTCCCAGACAGTTTAATGAAGTCGTATTTTGCTTAAGATGGGATTATGAAGATTTTATTAAAAAAGTTAATGTACAGTCGGAAATACGATTTTTTTTTCTTCGGATCCCGATGTGTGTGCTCCTTTTTTTCTTCTTCTTTTTCCTCTTTTTTTCTCAACATTTCAACTTTATTCCCTTTTGCCCCCTTCCAGATACGAGTATTACGGAAATGGCTTTGGTTATTATAATACTTACTCGCAAGATTGCGGCATCACCATTCGACGGCCGAAAGAAAGAGATTTCGGTATTTGGAGATGTCTCGTAGATGTCAAAGATAAATCAAGTCACGAGGGTTCTATACTTCATGTCAAACGAGAGCCCGACGATTCTCGAAAAGTCGCCATCTTAGATAAAATATACGTTGAACGTGGAAACTCCTTTCAGGTGAGCGCATCCTCCCACTTGCTTCCTCTACTTTTCTTGATTTTTTGTTTGTTAATATCGGTCGATCGAATGATTCAAAATGAATTGCCAGGTCGATTTGCGAGTCAACGAAACGCAACGATAAAAGCATGCCAGTCTTATTTTTATTAAATTAACTGACAATTTGGCAAATTATTATACGGTGAAGTGTCAATTTTTTCATTGGCCAACACAAACCGATTCAACATTTTAAGGATTAAAATTGATGATCAAATGTAATTATCGAAGGCTGTTCATACTTGACTTGTGCCGTTATTAAAGTTCGTTCAGAGATATATTTTCATTGGGGACTGACCCCGATTATCATTTTTACAATCGTACATCAAATGTGTAATGTCACTTAAAAAACGCATACATCTTCAGATAAAATGTAAAGCGCAGTCAGCTTTAAAATATTGCTCGATTCAAAGCCCTAATGGCACGATATACTCCACAACCACGAGCAAAAAACTGACACCGGGCTCTGTGGCCTACGAAGGTGCCGGCTTGGCGTTGGGCGAGTGCGGGGCGAATCTGCCAGGTGCCAACGATTCCGATAACGGCCACTGGAATTGTCACATGGGGGTTTATGAGGGACCAGATTTGGAAGCACGTGTTCCAGTCATTGTTACAGGTTTGTGTCCTGCGATTCAATGCACCATTATTTGCGATTAACCCCACGAAACATCATGCACGCGTCCAGCAGGCGTGATCATGAGTTTTGTACTTTGATATGTTCTATTTACCATTTAGAATTTTTAAATGACTTCATAACAACTGTTATGATAAATATTATTTTGATATTATTCAATCGATAATTCGCGAATTTTATAATATTTAATAATCATAGTGTATAATATTCATACAATATTATAAAGTGATTCGTCATGAGAATAAAATTGCTTTATTTTGTAATGGAGAAACAAAGATAATCGATTTGAAGCAAGTAAATAAAGGTCAAATATTCAAAGTAAATATTTGAATTGTGTAGTGTTTACGCAATTAAATGGAGAAATGAATTTAAAATTATTGAAAGAAAATTTAAAAAAAACTCCTTCTCCGGTGTATATATAGAGTTTCTCCGAAATACATTGAAATCTGACTAAAATCAAAATCAAAATATAGTAATCTTAACTATCTTATAACAATTTTATAGTATGTTTCAGTCATAAATAAATAGCATTTAAGTAAATCTTTAAAATAGCTTGATATTGTTATAGCCGACTCATTGTACAATACGTGTCTGTCTGTATACTTTTAACAACTTAAACGGACGAAATTTCAAAAGTGAATTGATTATAAAACTATGCATAAAAGTTGATGAAGTCAATAGTCACACAAAATAATCTTTTAATAAATAGGTTACGTTGTAGTTCGAACTTGAACACACTCGTGCAGATATGGCTAGGCAAGTATGCTCTAATTGCGAAACTAATATCCGAGCGCAACGTTTATTGGATTAAACAGAATCATAATATTACCAGCTCCTTCATTACTCATTATTTCAGTACCTCTTCTTGCGCGATGTAGATTGTTATACTAATACCTGCGCGTAGATACCCGCGGAAAGGGTTATTTTATGATCATGTTTATATTTTAATTAATCGGAAATTGCGCGGCATGTTTATTTTTCACGTCGAAGAATTACTACAGGGAAAGTTACCCGACATGTTGATGGAAGAGACTTTAGCTGAAGTGAAATTTAAATTAAAATTCAAACCGAGCTTTCGCCAGTTATACAATCCGATAACGTCTAAATTACAGTAATTTTATTATAACAATCTTACAAAGTGAGAGAATAAATTTTTCAAATATACACCGAATTTAGATAGCGAAATGAGTTGATTAGTACGAAAATGATTCTCTTTTTTCATTGTTTATTCATGTTAAGGCTTTAGTTTTACATTTTTCTGTATCCTTTATTGCAGTAAAAATCAATATACTCATTAAAAAGACTTTAATAATAATACTATACAAGTAAAAAAAAATTGAATGAAAATATGTGACCATGAGAAAATAATTTTCATTTCAAAAATATTAGATATTATCTGCAAATAGTTTGGGAAAATCGTCTGGGGAAAATATACATTCTACGAAATACTCCTCTTATGGGCAACATATCGTCAGCGCCATCTACTGGAGTACACGAGTATTGGCTGGATGATTCAGCCATAATACTCAATACCCAGCCGTTTCTGAGATTACTGTACTTATTTCCAAACTTTTTCCAGATCACTTCCAGATAACACCCAAATGTTTTTCTCAGACTGTTTCCAGATAATATCTAGCCTCGGGGATATTTAAAGTAATGTTTACTTTGAAGAAAAAACAATTACGTTTTCTATGTACATTTGCAGTGTAAATTTCATTGTAATTAGTTTTGAAAATTTATTCTTTCAAATTATAATGCATTGAAATAGATACTGAATACCGTACGACTTGAAGATAAACGCACAAAAAAGAAGCTGACAATTTGAAAATAAATATGCCAAGTATAAAAGGCCTGCAAAAGTTGGACGTCAATTAATCTTCATTATCATGTAATTCAATTTCTATATAAATTCAAATGACACAAACGGATAAAGATAAACCACGATGCGATCAATTTCAAAATCGACTTTTCTGAAGCAATTATCTCGGCACAATAAATGAATTTTAAAACATGTTCACAATTTAGTATTTTTAAACGCAACCGCGAAATTTATAGATATTAGATTACCGGGCTGGCCGGCCTCACGCTCGACAGGATTTGACGTGTTATGAATAGTAAGAGATTTCACTTGTTTTCCGTTTTCATTCTTTTTTTCTCTCTTGGCAGTTCTTTTCCTCCATGTTTGGTATTTGTTTTTACTTTTTTAAGAGAGAATTTGTATCGGCTTTACGTCAAATAGTTCGGAGTTGAATAAAATAATAAAACGCTTTTATTGGCCGATGCCATTAAAAGTTTGGGTCACGTTCTATTGGATGGCGACTTTTGTTTCAGAATCCTCGATAATAGCTGAGGAAGAAAAGATAGAACTAAATTCTGCTGATATGCCGATAACATTATCTTGCGTTTCAATTCCGGGTTCGGAATTCGATATTGACTACTGCCGGTGGATCAAACCGGATGGCACCACAATTCAGTACGAAACGGACGCTCGATATTTAATTCAAACGAATCGTCGATACTGCAAGTTAGTCATTAAAGGTAAAGAATGTTATGGATTGAATCCACCTTTTGGATTCGCTCACTTCATCAAATTTACTCATGATAATTCATTTGTAGCAGAATTATTGGTAAATGTAATATTTCATGGATTAAACTAGCAGTAATAACAGGCACGCGGTTCTGTACTTGATAAGCATTTTGCATTACTGTGACATTCTAAAGTTGATATTATTTCAATTGTTATTTTAGAATTAAATTGCTTACTGTCCAGTACACCTAACAGTCGGAAACACAAATTGGGGAGGGGGAGGGTGGCTTTGAAATTTTCAGTTTATGCAAAATATGGTGTTGCTCGTCCAAAATCATTGTAGCCGCATAGTTTACGTGAAAAAAAAGGATAATATAGATTTAAAGATATTAATAGTTTATGTAATATTGACTCACCCATTGGATTGTCACTGTAGCACTGCTTTCTGGTGGAACTGCAAGACGACACGGCACTACTTCACATCGGTGCTGCGATATGACAGTACTCTGTAAAAAAAGAAAATTAAAATAAGTATACACGGAAAAAATTTGGTTATAATTACGAAATTTTTTTTAAGGCAACCAAAAAATTTATTTCTTTTTTAGCTAACCAAAATACTTAGTTTAAATACCCAAATATGTTGATTAGCTAAATTTAGTAGAGCTAACCAAATATCTTTGTTAAGCCAACCAAATACCGGGAACCAAAAGTAATTTGTTAAAGTAACCAAAATTGTTTGGTAACTGATATTTAGTAAATACAACAAAATTATTTAGTTGCGACCATTAAACAAAATTTACATGCAGTCAGGAAAAATATAATGTAGCAAACTAAAAATTATTTAGTTGGGTTCAATTAATTGACATTATTTGAAGAACAAGTTATTTATATTTTGATTAATTTACTCCACGAACAATAACTATTGTACTTTCTCGTAAATTAAGCAGAATCCCACAATTGCACTTGTCACGTAAAATATCAGACTGACCGCTTTATTTACGTGACTTAGGTTAAATAAATTTTTGTATCGTTAACCTTGAATGTAATGATTGTGTTTTGTTTCTATGTCAATTATGTAATTTATTTGAATACAAATAAGAGATATTAGTTATTCCAATTAAATTACATGATTTGTCAACAAAAACCAACTAAAACAGTAAGTTGCAATTAAATAAGTTCGTGTATCTACAGTTTTAGATTTGTCCAACTAAAAATTTCTTCAGCCCAACTTATTAAACAATAACTTGAAGTTTTTGTAACTATTGGTCTGGTTATACATTTACAGTTTAACTCTTTTAAATTTCCTCGAAATTACTATACCATTCATAATTTATACTTAAAATTTACCAAATTGATCTGTCATATTTGAATTATATTTCAAGTATATTAATGCAGTAAAAAAATATTACTATTTTCAATTTTGTTTCAGATACATGTCAGTTCTTCAATAAGCATTGCTCTTTATTAAAAGGAATATTTTCTATTTTTTTAAGTATAACATTTGAAACTTTTTTTTAAAAAAGACAGTAATATTTACTCAAAGATTGATGTATATCAAAAACAAAATTAAAAACAGTAATACTTTCTGCCAAATTTTTCTCAGCATAAGTATAATTTAAATCTCCAAAATCTGCTGAAAGTTACTCTATCTATATCGAAAGATTAAATTTAATTATTACATCTATAATATATTCATATTACGAAATTGTTTTTATTTTATACGCCCATTAAAATATAAATGTTTAACAATGCTTTTGCAATTGAAACAAGGATGTGCAATTGTTTTAACTTTATTTATTAAAACAACTTCATGAATAGCAGTAATGCAAATTTCATATTCTATAAAATAACATTTAAAATATTCATAAACAAATATATAGGAGAAAGAATTAATTATTATTATCAACGTATTTCAAGCAGCGAATTAAATCTTTTCCATAAATCCTTTCGATGTGTTTCAGATAACAAATACGAGAGCGTCGGTCGTTGGACCTGCATCGCCGGTATTACATACGACACGAACAGCGAAGCTCAAGCTCACATAGATATTTATTACAATAGCAACTACGTCTGCTTTATATCATTGGGAAGCTGTTTCGTCATCGCCGTAATTTTGATTTTATTTTTCGTCCTGTATCGAAGCAGGCTGAGACAACGCACAAAGGACAACTCGATTGATTTCAAATATTTACTCTGACAAATCGAATATGATTTCACGTAAAGCAATCCGCTTTCGTGTTTACGTTAAATTGTACGCCGTCGTAACATAAAATATTCGAGATTAATTGAATCGTATTATTATCATTGTCTTTAATTTATTGTTCAATCAGACTGAGCATTGTTTATTACACAAATAAGTTGGTTATTACGCGCAATTAATTTATTACAGAAATAAATTTTAATTTAACGATCTTCTCACCTCTTTTCCCCTTTCTTTCATTTTTTTTTTTTTGTTCTTTTCTTTTCTCAAACCCAGTTCGGTGTTTTGCATTAATCAGGCGGTGTTATTAATGAGCGATATTAATTATATCGATCTTCGGAAGCTGATTATTAATATCATCCTTGAAATAATACGATATTGCTCATAATCCGCGGCAATGTCAAAATGATAAGTGTATTCCATTAATAATGTACTGGCCGCATTTATTTTCGGCTTGGAAATCGGAATTTATCGCACGCCCTGAAGAAAAGTGTCCTTAGATATTCTTTAATCTTACATGAAAATGGATTATACTTCGCAGAGTGATCGTAAAAAAAATCGTCTCATCGAAGTGCTGAATCGATTGGAATATTTGCAACGATAAGAGGGCGAAGAGAAATCACATATATTTGCAGTTGATCAATCAACAAAAGATAAATAACGAAAGCGAAAGAATCTTTTTTATTTTCAAACAAAAAATATTAAGTGCAATAAGTTGATATCGATGAGATATGATGTGTTCGATTCGAATGTGCATTTCATTATTCAAATGTACGCGTCCTACGTGTGATTCCGATGCATTTTCTATAAAATTAGCCGGAACAACTGTCACGCTTAATACTTTTCGCATACACTATCCCGTCAATGTAATTCTGAGCACGTATGATCTCAAGCTATACGTATAATCTCACAGACTGTACAAATAATAGTTTAAAATCGATTATGAAAGTTCCCCGATGAGTTAAACTCCCGCTACAATCCAGTTGAAATGAAGGGCATCGGTTAAAAATTTTGATTTTCTAATAAATTACGAATCGCTTGTTTAATTACGCCTGAAATGATGCGACTAGAATCACACCCTCTTTGCATCGTGACAGTTACAAATAAGCAAACGAAGTAAAGTGTATTAATTAAGAAAGATATTACTTGATCTCGCATTTATAAATCTACTACGCTACGAAGATGAAGTGCTTGAAGTAAAACGTCAAAAAGTGAGCGCTACACGTGATCCATAAAATTTAGTTAAAATCGCGAAAATATTTGCAAGCGAAGCGTAAACGAAAATCAATGGGCTGAATCATAAACCTCGAACGATCCTTAAAATAAGTGAATTTTATGAATTTTTTTTAACAAGCTATTTCAGTTCATTAGTAACCAAAAATGTAACTAAATTATGCGGAAAAACTGTGGTTTATTTCCAGAAAAAAAATGTCAAATTTCTTGTTATGCATGAACATATGGTCATAGATGAAAAGCCAAAAACAATAGATATAACTATAAATGAAAATCTAGAAAATATATGCAGTCTTAAAAGTTAAAATTTGAAAATTGAATATTAATTAAAAAATGTTAACTCTTCAGTTCTAACAAAAATACTAATTTAATTTGTACTCATTAATTTGCCCCGTATGTTGTCCATACTACTGTAGTTGGGTGACAAGCACGGTAATATTTACTAAACTTTTCTCTCAGTGTAAGTAACAGTTTTTCTCTGTGTTTATGAAAATGAGAAAACCATATGTAACCATACATGTATTTTATTTACTTCATTTTTTTTTCTATGTCATCATAAGGAATTCTTGTTTCTTCTTTATGCCTCATTCCTTCCATGTTCCTTGCAAATGATAAAACATTCGTCGTACGTATTTCTGTACACCAAGATTATGACCTTAAATAATTCATTTAATAAGACTGAGTGAAACCCGGATACAAATATGAATTTCGCGAATTAAGCGACGAGTTTTTAAAACTTTCAATTATGGCGGTTTCCACGATAATGCATACAAATTCGCACGAGCGAAGTTGGATCCTCATTTAAAGACCAAGCATATGTTACGAATGCAAAGTTATTTTAAATTTCTTGTTTGTTGAAGCACTTCGGCCCAGTTTCACCCCGACTGTAAATACCAGTTACATTTAATCTCCGCAGGAGATCGCAACTCGTAGCTCGAAGCTTAAAAGGACAAAAGGGTTCTAACGAGTGGAACTCACGAGTACGAACCGTCCGAGTATACAAAATCAAGCCTAGTGTAATTCCAAAACTATCACTCGTGTGAACAGAAGCACACAGTGTCTCGCCGAGGGTTGCTACATTTTCCACATCTGCATCCCTTTATTCGTCCTCGAGTACATATATTTTACCGGCCCCCTCGACTCCGCAATCGATTGTCATTTTTCGTATTATACGTGCATACCCTCTTTTTTCCCTCCTCCCGCTCCTTTTTCTTTTTACTTTTCCCTGAGTCTTCTTCAGCTCTCGTGTTTTCCCTTTTCGCCGTCCAAATGAATTCAGGAGAGTTTACTCAAATAAATTGCATTTTTCATAGGAAAATAGAAAAACAATGACAGACGCACGTCACTTGAAAAGATAATGTTTTTTTTTTTCATTTTTGTTTTTTTCTTTTTTCCCCCCAGAAATAGAAGAATAAGTTTTTACGACTTGTAGAATGAAATCCATGTCACCGCACTGTGCAGCAAGTATATATAAAGGAGAATGATTTTAAAGTTTATAAAAGTACTGAGACAGTTAGGAAAAACAAGTCAGTATTTATGCATTTTGCTACGTCAGGATTTGTTCTCGGCAAGGGAAGTGTAGAATCTGTTAATTTTATATTTTAACTAATGTAAGAGAATGGTTTTTTCTTCCTCAAATTAATCGAAAATTGCGGCACCATTTATCGCATTTGAGTTCAATGAAAATAATATTATGCAAAATGAAACTAATTTATGTATGGGTAATTAAGAAAAAACAAGTTGAAAGTTGAAAATTAGTTTGCAAAGATTTTCACTTCAGGGGGCGAAAAAAAACAAAAGTATTTAAACAATCGAAAAGTATTTTTTGATCGTACACAGAGTGTTTTAAAGTAAAATCTTAACTTGATACTTGCATATTTCATGTAAGTTTTATTGCAAATTCCTTTTTAAAATTGTGCTTTGGATAATGCTTTCTCTGTATTTGTATCAAAACTTCTGATTTTTCTACGTGGGTACCCGCTGATCAGAATTTCCCTTCGCATTATAACGTCTTCTACGACAAGTAACCGATACTAAAAATTTTTACGTATTAACAATAAAAAAGACCATAAACCGCCAAAAACAAAACAACGTCAAGGTAAATCCCAACTGTGATGACCGCATGAAAAAGACAACAACAAATACTAAAACTTAGCGTCACTCAGTTTGTGCATAATCTCTTAATCCAAGTCAACTATCCCAGACCAATTTTTAACTGGATCAAACAGAGAAAGTCTGTGAACAAAGCAATCCCACGAACTGCGGATTACCAAGTTTTATTTGCGAAATTTATTATTATTATTCTATTATTATTTTATATTAAAATTCAAGAAAAATCTAGCTATTACATTTCTTTGTTGTGAGAAACTTATAGCAAAGTATAAATCTGAAACAAACGAAAAAAACATCTACACGGGAAAAAATACGCCATAGGGTTCACAGCAAAATGGCATTGATTCAACATAGACAAAATATGTAAGATCAACACGGTGTATTGCGTTGGCCTAACAGCGCGCCTTCTTTTGTTTTACCGAAATTATATGACTGTTTTACCGACAGAGCACGGTTCACTCTATTCACAGCATAATTGTTACTAGTTCACCATGTAGGATCAACAGCGTATGGCCAACATTGTCTAGCAATGTTATTCCTATGCCGTTATTTTTTCCCGTGTACCTATTCTCTACGGAACGGTTAAATTATAAACTCAAATATTACTACTATATTTGTTTAAATGCACCAATAATTATTTTAAATATAACTCATTAGTTTATTGAAAATAACATAAGAAATTGTCTAAATCTGTTCAACATTTTTGTATTAAAAATTAGTTCAAAAATTTTCTCCGGGTAACGCAAAATATGCGCCTTCGTTTAATTTTAATATTCATTGATCTCCGAAAAATACGGTTCACTTATTGTAATTTGCCAATTTACTTTCGTTCACCCGATGACCTTAAAAGACGCGCAAATTATCATCGCAACTCCCCGAAATCCCGCGGAACCTTTTTCCCAATAATCTGGCATAAAATTAGCAATCTTCATTACGCTTCGGGAACAAAGTCGGCCTCCCCTTTGCAATTCATTCGTCCTGGAGGGCCAAAAGAAATCCCTCGTCGTGAGCGCGGGGACAAACTAGCGCACATTCGAAATATCGAGTCGGCCGATGACACCCATACAAATGAAGTTTCGATCGCGTTGTTGAATCGCGCGACCGCCGAGTACTTTCCAGTCGTAATGGCGCACGGTAAATCCCGACTGATATCTTGAGCCGGGAGTTAATCCAGCGCCTAGATTACTTCTCATTGCTTAGAGGAAGCGCATTGGTGGCGAAATGCTGCCGGTGGTTGCGAGTTAGAGATTGCGAGAGCAACACAGAAAGGCAACCCCGATGGGGGGACGGGCGAGGGGGGAGGGGGGGGAAGATACAAGCCGGAAAACGAAGCCTGCGAGATCGAGAGAGGTGACGCGCCAAACAGAGAGGCCAAGATTGCACCGCGATAGTAATTTTGCCGGATTAATATTTAATATCCAGGAAAACGACGACGCCAGTCGGAAGAAAAGGGGCCAAGAGGAGG